>NW_021026953.1:208467-268192 GCF_004153795.1 Camellia sinensis | reverse complement strand
TCAATGGTTAAATATATATATATATATATATTTAACCATCGATAGGTATGAAATTTACATTAGTCGAAATAAAAAAAAAATGAAATTTAGATTAGTTAAGAAAGGATATATACATATATGTCAAGGATCATCATTCCTTCAATGTATCAATAAAAAACTGAATGCTTAATACTGTATAGATATATACATATATGTGAGACAATTTTCTCTATATGGATGTGTATATTGTCTTCCTTTCACTAGTTTCACTATTATATTTGTGGTTCTTCTAAAGGTATTTCAATTGGTTCAGTCCATGACCGGCCAACTTCAGTCACAAATCTCTCTATGAGTTCTGCCCTCGTCAACCTTATCGCTTGTATGGACAATTTGGAGCTGATAGGTTCATGCTTGTTATATTGTTTTATTATATAGCAGACAAAGAGGCCACAATCCAGACTGCATACAAATTATAGGTATGGTTAGTTTTAAGAAACATGCAAATCAGATTATCTTATTTATAGATGTATGAAACTCACGAATCACTTTCTTGTTGTGGAGCATTATTGACATACTCAAAGTCGTAACTTGTGTTTTTGAGTTTATTAATTTGAAAAAGGGTTGTGATTGAGCGTCTCTTTCAAGGCAAGCTTTCAAAAAATTCTCCACGTAATCTTGCTACAAAAAAATAACTTTTAAATAGCAGAGAAATTTACGGACAAATCAATGGGATTCTATGAAAATTATCATCACATAAAGATGATGATGGATCAGAGAAATTTGCACTCGTTACCAATTGTTTTGCATCTTTGACATATTTGTCTTCTGCATCATCCCTCCTTGGCCTCAGTGAGTTGTAGAACCTCCATAAATTATCTTGTTTGTCCAGGACAAGCAAGGTCCAGTGATTTTCACGTGTGGACTTGTCATTACCTCCAGTATTTATTGGGAAATGAAGGAACCTGTAGTTCCTCCATGTTGTTTCAATATGCTTGTCAAATAAGGACACTCGAAAAGATTGATTTTCTGTCATCTTGATGAAATTCTGTGTTTAGAGAAAATCAAAAAATGGTTTTGTTATGACTAGTGACACAACTGGCTTCAATAAGCATTTTACGAAGAGAAAGTAATAAGTAAATTCCAAAGAAAATCAAATACAATAGTAGTAACATACTAAGCTCATGGATGTGAAAAAAATGAGATTGGTTGTTGTCTCTCTCTCATTTGTTCAGCCAAAAGGATCTCTCCATAGCCATCAATGACCTGAAAAATATGATTTATAATTGTAATATTGGTTTATAAAGGCTGATGGAACATTGCAGAGAAATTTTGATGAAAGGGAAAGACTTACATTGTTGGCAATTTCTTTTTGCTTTATTAGGTTTCCAATGTCTTCAAAGGCAATGAGATTCAACTCACTTGTCCAAATTAAAGCCCTACAAGATGACAAAGAAGGGATTGAATTGTTGTTAATGCAATATAAGTTTGTAATTTGTTGTTTGTAATCTTCTATTTTGTTTGTTGTACTTACTCAAGTCCAGACACATTTGATATATGCTGCAAAATGTCTTTTACATGATCTTTTATCAATCTTGAAATCGGAAGAGTTTGTGGAAAGACCCAAGATTTTCTGCAAGATGTCTTTTATATGATCTTTCATCAATCTTGAAATGGGAAGAGTTTGTGGAAAGACCTAAGATTTTCTGATGTTTATAAGTTGAGGCAAGACGTACGCATCAGCATCAAGCACTTCTTTGTCCTTCGTGCTTTGCTCAGCTTGCTTTGCAGCTTGTTTTGAAGCTCTAGTCACTTTTGCAACTTTGGGATATTGGAATTCTGGATCGTGCTATTTTTTTTTCTTTTCTTTTGCCTTTAAATTTTTTATCATTGACGTCGGATCTTTTTTTACTGTAGATAGTGAAAATATTAGGAAAAGTGAAATTTTTCTGAAGTAACAGATGATATTTCAATATGTAAATTTATTTGATTCAATATTTTGTAGTTACCATAGACTTTTGTCTTTTGTTTCGGTTGTTCTTTGTGTGCCATTTCTTCTTGTTGGGTTGTCAGTTGTTGTTCCACTTGCATTTCAACTATACACAGTGAAAATCAAACAAGCCCCAAAAATGGAATAAGAAAATATACAGAGAAAATGAAATGAGCAGTAGAAATATAACTAATGTGTTCAAAGAAATATAACTTCCAGAGAAAATTACCAATGACAGAGAAAATTATATTAAATAGAAATTTCTCTGAGTTATGTTGACACAAGGACATAACTTTTTGTGGCTTAAGATTTTCACTGACCTTGTGGTTGAAGTTGTGTTGGTGTTCGGTATGGTTGTACTGCTAGTTGGACGGATAGTTCTTGAACTTGTTCATGCAATTTAGCATTTTCAGTTTCAAGCTCCGAATTTGAACACCTCAACGGTTGAATTGTTTTTGTATCATCTGCTTTTTCAACCTCCAATATCCTTAGTTTCATTTGGATTGTGCTTTCTTTTTCTTGAAGTTCTGATGTCAGGATTCTTATTGAAATATCCTTTTCAGCAAGTAATTCAATCCAATTTCTCTCTTCTTCCTTTTTAGATTGAGAAAGTGCCTTCAGTCTTTGACGTAGATCAGCAATTTGGGCATCCTTTGATTCCTCAAATTCTTCAGGCTGATGCATTGTTGAGCCACAAATGCTATCACGTTGTTTGTCCATCGGCTCATTATGTTCTTCTTCATCACTTTCCTCCTTGTTTTCTGTTTGTTGTTCATCTTCTTGTTCACTGTCTTCTTCTTTTTGTTCATTTTGTTCTTTGTCTTCTGCTTCTATTTCTTCACTTTCTTCTCTGGTTTCTTCTTCTTCACTGCTTGCTTGATGTTCTTGTCCATTACTGGCTTCGTATTCTTCTATGTTGCCTTCTGCTTGTTCATTCCTTCCATCTTTAGATGGATCTTGTAATGTCTTATTGAATTTGACAATTGCCTTTTTTGATTCTTTCTTCGTCTTTTTGCCAAGACAGAACTCCTCTGATGGGTTTTTGACTAGCTGGTTGTTATCTATCTATAACAGGAGACTCTTTTATTAGACAAATGTTACAAAATTCACTGAGAGAAAAAATTCAAATAAGGAAAATAAAATTCATCTAAATGATACTAATGGGAAACAAACTTCAGAGAAAATTGTATGGGCTAGAGAAAATTAGAGACAAGGAGTTAATTTTACGAGGCAGAGAAAATTATGAAACAAGCAACATAATTTAGATATCAGAAAAAATCAATCAAGGCATATTAGTTAATGTTTTACTATAATTGTGTTAGAGAAATTTGGATTCTAGAGAAAATTCATTAGAAGGGTAGAAATAAACAGTGTTTGTCAAAGATGCAAGGCACATAAGTTATAGGCAGAGAAAATTACACACAAGGAGATAAAATTTTATGGGCCAGAGAAAATTATGAAACAACCAACATAATTCAGATATTAGAGAAAATCAATCAGGGCATATAAGTTAATGTGTTACAATTGTGGTCAGAGAAATTTGGATGGTAGAGAAAATTGATTACAATGGAAGAAATAGACCAGTGGTAACCAAAGAAGAAAACATAAATTGATAGTTCATAGAAAATTGATCTTAATCAATCAATGCACAAGGAGGGAAACAAAGCAGTGGTCAGAGAAATTTTAGAATTTCACTGAGATTTCAGTAGCAATAGGAATCTAACCTGTCGAGGTGCAAGAGAGTGGACTGGTGTCTTCTGCAGCTATTTCGTCAAGGTTTGCAGGTTCCACTTGGCACATCTTGGGAAGTCAGCTGTGTTACTGTCTTACGAGTCAATGATAGTTTCATGTTCACATAGCCAATACTGTGATGAAAATTAAAGTAAATAAAATTTTCTAAACTCACAAATTTGTAAATATGATAACTGCAAATCTGAATGGATATTATACTTACCAGCAATGCAATGACACACCCCGTAACTTTTTCTGGAGTTTTGTGCAATGCCATGATAGAATCAATCAATGTTGATGTGATTGCTTCCGGCCAATTATATTGTTTCATTGATTCAAGAGGTTCCACATACTTTATAAAAACCCAAGCTATTGAATTCCCACTTGTTGCAAAAAATAGGGTGAGACACAAGTACAATGTAACAATGATTGCTAAATCTTTGAAGTCAATTGGTTGCTTGCCTTTCATTGCTTTGGCCAAGGCATTTTTAAGAACAGGACCAGTGAGCCTTGTGTCCTTTTGGAATCTTCTCCTGAGGAATGCAGATTTTGGCTTTTTAGAGTATCTTAATGACGTGGCTTCTTTACCTCCTTCCAAACCAAAAATCAAGGTCATGTCATTTGTTGTAAAGGTCAGGTTCTTCTTACCAACTGTGAATGCTTTTGTTTTTTCATTGTAACATTGGATTATGGAAACTACATCATCATCGGATTTCCTAGATTTCTTTGGATCCATCCTTCCAGTGGTTAGAGCTTGGATCAAATACCAGAATGGGGTCTTTTGAAGCTCTAGAAGTTGCTTTGAATTGAATTTAAGTGTTTGAAAAAAGGAGACGACAGATGAGAGGTTGGATCGGAATTGAATGTTGTAGTGAGCTCTCTTTTTGTGGAGTTTAACAGGTTTTTTCCCCCTTGAGCTTGAGTCTTTTGAAGTTGGGGTACTCATCTGGATGCTAGTTGCTTCATCACCTTGGACTTGTGTGTTTTGGTGAGGAGTTTGTGGTGTTTTGTTGTTGGTTTTTTATCTTAGATGATAAGAAGACTGAGAGAGTTGTTCTTTCTTGCTTGGTGTTTCTAGTGTTTTGCTGCTGGTTTTTAATCTTAGCCCATAAGAAGACTGAGAGAGTTTTTGTTTTTTACTTAGTGTTTCCGGTGTTTCGTTGTTTTTCCGTTTTGCCATTTCTAGACAATGATTAAAACATAAAGATGTCAACATTAAATCCTAGAGAAAATTGGATATGTCAGAGAAAATTACAGTTAAAGGCGAAAATTACAGAAAAGAGAAAATTGGAGATGCCAGAGAAAATTACAGATAAGGAAAAATTACAGAAAATTGGACATGCCAGAGAAAATTGGATATTAAAAATTAAATGTCAGAGAAAATCAAGACAGCATCATAAACATGGGAGAGAAATTTTCAATAATTGTTAAAATTACAAATAGAAGTAAACATACCAGAGAAAATGAATGATAGAAAAAAGTAAACATGGCAAGCGAAAGAAAATTTCCATTCCACAATTAGCAAGATAAAATAAACAAAGTAATGTAAACATGCCACTGAGAATTATAGCATATTGAAACCAAGAATTGAACAAAATAAACATACCAGAGAAAAATACACATTCCGGAGAAAATTACACATTCTTGAAGAAATTTTCATTCCAAAGAAAATTTCAATTCATAATATTAAAATGCAAGAGAAATTTACATACACAACCAGAGAAAATTAACCATGATAGAGACACACAATGGAGGAAAGTGGTGTGATGTGGTCAGAGAACATTATAAATACCAGAGAAACTTAGACAGGGGCAAGAGAGTAATAGACATTGCAGAGAAAAATACATATTCCAGAGAAATTTACAAAGCAGAGAAATTAATAGACAAAATCACAGAAACATGTTCAAAAATAAGATCAAAATTCAGAGAAATAACTTTTTCTCAAAATACACATGGCAGAGAAAATTCAAAGAAGAAACATTCATTCCAGTCCATAATTTTAAAATTCCAGAGAAAATTAAAAATGATAGAGACACACAAGGGAGGAAAGTTAAGATAAAAACACAGAAAATTGTTTTTATAAATAAACAAGCCACAGAAAATTGAAAGAAGAAACATACATCAAGCAAAAATCAGAGAAATTCAAATGCCAGAAAAATTTACAGATAAAATCACACAAACATGTTCAAGAATAAGTTCAAAACACACAGAAATAACTTTTTCCAAATTCAGGTAGCTTTTTATTACGAAATTGAAATCCTAATTTATGGAAGGTTAATATAAAATGCTATTAACTGTGTTTCCAGAAAAAATCTAATTGTATTGTAGAAAAACTGACCAGAGTTAGGATGAAACTTGAATGACGAGCTGATATGGCCTGAGATGAAGATGCGACGTGACGAAGATGGATTGAAATGATGATGAGCAGTGAAAACGAAGCTTTAACGTAGGTCAGAGAAATTTGTGAGGAAGGAATGGGAATGATTTTTACAGAAGATAACGAAGCTCTAATGTCGATGGTGAAGATGATGTTGAAACCCTAATTCTGCTGTTCTCCTGTTCGTGAAATGCTGGATGTTTGGAATGGAACTCAAACGTCGGAATGAGTTTCGTTTCTGTGTTGATTTTGACAAGGGTATTTTGGTCCACAAAATAATTAAAAATGCACGCCAAGTTGTTCAGGGACATGATGCATCACTATTTTTTTGGGTGTCCTTTATCCTCTAAATTATTATTATTAGAGACCTTAAAAAAAATTCTTCTTTTTTTAAATACACATATTCAAATTATTAATCATTATTAAAAGTTTTTATTTTTATTTATTTTTTGTCTTTTTTGGTTTTAAATTTATTTTATTTTTTTAAATTCTTCTAAACTATAAGAACTTGTACAGTAAATTTTTTAACAAAAGAAAATCAACTAAGAAAATGAATCATTTTTTTAGCATTTGTCAAATATGGTGAATTCTAATTTTATTTTTTTTATATCTCAATTGTCAATTAAATAAATTTAAAAAAATATATTTTTGACTTAAATAGCTCATAAGTGACTTTTGCTAAAACAAATAGAAATTTTTTTTATTTTTCTATTAAAAGTGATGGTAGAAGGAACTTACTTTTTTTTATAAAAAAATAATAATAAAATAGACGTTACACGTGATAATTTATGGTTCATCTAATTATTTTCAGATTAAATGAGAATACCATTATAAACATTCTTTTTATTTCTTTTATTTTTATTTTTATTCAGATATTTTTATTTTGTGAGAAATTTATTTTATTTAATATTTTATTATAACTTTTAAACTAAAAATAATGTCTAAAAAATCATATTTAAATTACTTTATGCTTTTATAAAAAGTAAAATATCAACTTATTTGATTATTCCTTTCTAAAAGATGTATTTTTTAAACATTTAAAAAAAAAATCTTATTGGACAAACTTAAGCATACCGTTTTCATTAATATTAAAATTTTAATTAATTTTATTTATTGTTTTAAAAAACAAATTAGCAAGTAATTTTATATATACAATTTGAGTTTTAGGCTGCTCAAGTTATTTGGTGTTTCTGCCCATTTTCAAATTTCTAAATTTCTGTCTAGGTCCTTACCGAATTAAAAAATATGTTGTCCAATCTTTAAAAAATTCCAAGCTTGATTCGGATTGCTTGGGTTGAGCTCTTCCAAGTTTGCAACTTTAACAAGGGAGTTGAAAGTTACATAATTAAATTTGTAGCAAACTAAAAATTGAGACATAAATTGTAATAAAATTGTGAGTCTTAATTTTTATTTTTATTTTGATTTTGTAATTTACATACAAAAATCTAACTATCTATATTGTTTATATAAAAATATATTATTAATTTTTTCACATGTTATGTATAACATGGGTTTACCGCTAGTATTCTTATAGTGTATATCACACCCAATTAATTAAGGGTTGTGAACATTTTTTCAACTGGAAATAAGTTAATAATCACACCACTGCCGCTGATAGTTCCTTTCTATGATCATTCAAATGTGATCAAAACAAAAAAACACGCAAATATATATACACTACTTCTGTTGACTGACCCCCTTAACAACCCTTCCCGTCACCCATTTCTGTCTCCTATTTTGTCTCGTTCTTTTTCACAATAATAAAATAGAAAAAATAAAAAAAAACAAAAGGAGACGAAGAAGAAAAAGGACGGGGAGGGATGATGCACTTCGAATATACAGAAAATGAGTCCAATTCAACTTTTTCCAAGTTTAATTCTAAAATCTTTATGTCTCAATAAAGTAAATATATCTGAAGTTCAATTACTTGCTCTAGGCCTGGAATAATGCCTATACTCATTTAGACCACGTTTGGAAATTTTCTTTTTTAGTTAAAAAGTCAAAAAATTACTAAATTAGTCAAAAAGCCAACAACCCATACCAAAAAGTCAAAGATTCTCTTTTCTCTCTACTTTTTGCACATTTTTTCATAAAAAGCCAAAAAGTCATTCCAAACATACTATTTTTATTTAGCTTATATTTTAGCCAAATAGCAAAAAAAATTACTAAATTAGCCTGTTCCCAAACGAGGCCTTAGTGTAAATATTTAAAAAAAGAAAAAGAAAATTACATATGGTGAAATAGGAGGATATCCATTTAGGTAGGTTGGGAATAATGCCTCTATCCAATTGTGGGTGTTGATTTCTGACCATACAACCAAATGAAAAACTTAGCTGGAGAGCACCGGCAAAATAGATTAGTCCGAACAACCTTTCACCGAAAGATAAAAATCTGACGATGATTCGTCCACCCAAGGGCACTCTGACGATCAGGTCAGTAATCAATATCTCTTAAAGATAACAAATAGTGCTTAACTCACTAGATAGAACATAAAAAGCATATCTTAGACCCATCGGGGGTGCCTTACTTCCTCAAGAGTCTTTTTTTTATCCAAATAAGTAGTTTGATGTCATCTAGGACTCTAGTCCTCTATCCAAATATATCGGATTCCAATATTATCGCACCATATCTCGGCACCATAGTCCGCCCACGTGGCACATCGACTAACAACCTCAGCCACGTGGACTACCCAGAAATTTATCTCCACAACTGCCCTCTAGGTTCTATTATCTCGACAAACTGAGGATGGAACCTATACATGTACTTCTCCAACCGAGATCGTGTCTCGTTGGCACCAAGAAACAAGGACTCAAATGTCCACTCGTCAAGAATCAAGAATTAAGAACCAAGAACCAAGAACCATAAACCATAAACCATCATGTTCCATTTCATCTAGGTCCAACATCTCGACAGAGATTGCACTACTAGCAGAGATCATGACTTGCTAGTTCAAGAACATCAAGATCCTAGTATCAACTCATCAGAAACCAAGAATAAACAAGTTCCGCCCCCATTCAAATTCAACATCTCAACCAAGATCAACATCTCAACAAAAATCATCATGTCAACCAAGATCACCATCTCAACCAAGATCGTCATCTCAACCGAGGTCATCATCTCTACCGTGATCAATATCTCAACTGAAATCGTACTTCTTAATCAAGATCATCATTAGATTGGAGCATACCAACCATGTCCCCATCATGTTGCATTAGTTCTGCCCCCCACCGTCTGACGTCAGCACGGGTACGTCGGAACTCGAAATCATAACTTTTTGCCATATTTTTCTAATTCCAGCAAAACCATTTCATTTTCCCATTTCGTCTTTATCTGTGCCCCTAGACTCTCTTTCTCTTGGCCTCCATAAACCATTATCACTGTTCTTGAAGCATTCATTACTATGAAGACTCCCTTTATGCCCAAGGGTCAAACTCTACCAGCTGAATCATACTAGCAGCCAAGTAATTCATCAGCTGCTCCACACATCAACCCATCATCTCAATGGCGGTGAAAATAACGACAATCTTGCAGCTAGAACTAGGAACAGGAAACACCGAGGTCCTAAGCTCCTAGCCTGAGACCTTGATAATTTTCCAATCACCTTATCTATGAGTAACCATCATCGTAGCCAATGACGACATGTCTCGCCGAACTCTTGTCGTAGAAGACCTTTTTGTTGACATCCCTAATGTCATAACTGTGCAATCCACTCCATCTCCTTATAGTCAATCGAACATGCTCATGCCTCCAGTAACTCAATATCTCAAAAGAGAAGCACATGAAGCAAGTGGACCAAGTTACTACTGCCAAAGCCGAGGCCATTGCTAAGGCCGAAAACACAAGTCAACATAGCCTGCAACAAAGGCAACTATCTCAGTTGGATGGAAGCCCTAAAAAAGATGTCTATTCCCGAGGACTCACATCTCCATGATATGGGTTAGCTCAATGTCCCTTTCCCTCCATCTCCCAATTAATCTGAGGATGAGGCCGAGGAAGTAGAAGAGGCCAACGACGAGGAGGCCGGAGACAAGGAAGAGGCCGAGGCTGAGGTTGTCGAGAAAGAATCTAAAGCTACTGTTGGAGCCAAGTCCCTTACTCTAAATGTTCAAGTCCTGGACTTGACAGAGGAGGATGAAGATGAGGTCTTCAAGCTCGCCAAAGAAGGCCGACACGTCTCAAATCGAGATCACTGTCACTACAAAGAGCCTAGACCAGACTCTTTTGGAAATCGAAGCCGAAATCGCGGCCGAGAAGTCTACCCAGCTGTCTACCGAGGCCAAAACAATTTCAACAGCCGAGGTTGAACAGTCTGAGATCAATGCATAAGATCCTAGTAGTTAGGAATTTTTCTTCCCATTATACTTTTTTTTCTTTGTAGTTGTATTTTCTTCTTCTTTGTTTTGAACAGTATCTATTTTGTCGGGGCCGATGTGCCTGTTTATGTACTTGAACAAGCTGTCTCTTTTCAATGCAAGTCTTCTATTTTTTCTTCTAAGTGTTGCATGTATCTTCTATATGCTTATTGTCTTTTCTTTGTGCCTTGCATATTTTTTCATACTTTAGAATTTTTCTTAACTTCCCAAGTCTAACAACTTGGTTCCTCAACTCGAATCCCAGGACCTCGGATATATCCAAATCTTGGGTAACAACTCTTGTTTAGTTATCTCGGCCGAATTGCACTTATAACATTTTTTCATAAACTTTTTACAAATGTTGTTTCTTCATTTGTGCTTGCTGTCTTTTGGCAAGACTTCACTTTTCCAAGTCTAACAACCTGGTTGGGTATCTCGGATAATTACACTTCAGGTACAGTACAGTACTGTCATCTTGGATTGACTTATCTCGGATAGTATCACTTGCCAATGATCTCGGATAACATCAATTTGCTCATTCCCACTTCCTGCCCCCTAATGTAAACTTGAGTACCACTTATGTTCACATTAAGGACGCATCACACGGTTATCACCTAAGTCTCTCTTAGACATTCTTGGCTGAGGTCATCATGTTTAGCTTGCCCAAACAAAACACTTAAGACTTAACCTTAGTGCACCGAGAGTACCATATTCCCCGGCTTTCTTTTCAAACTGACCAAGTCATGGCCAGTTTCATTATGTTTCATACCGAAATATCGTAAACTTAGTTCAACTCTACTATATGGCAAGTCTAAGTTGTCAAACTTAGTTCAACTCTACCATATGGCTAGTCATGTTTCTTACCGAAACATTACAAACTTAGTTCAACTCTACCATATGGCAAATCTAAGTCACTCGTCATGTTTCATTCGGAAACATCGCAAACTTAGTTCAACTCTATCATATGCAAGTATAATTCAACTCTGCCATATAATAAGTCTAAGTTAATTCAACTTAGTTCAACTCTATCATATGCAAGTATAATTTAACTCTGCCATATAATAAGTCTAAGTTACTCATCATGTTTCATTCAAAAACATCGCCAACTTAGTTCAACTCTATTATATTCAAGTATAATTCAACTCTGCCATATAATAAGTTTAAGTTACTCATCATGTTTCATACCGAAATATCACCAACTTAGTTCAACTCTATCATATGCAAGTATAATTCAACTCTACCATATAATAAGTCTAAGTTACTCATCATGTTTCACTCAAAAATATCGTCAACTTAGTTCAACTCTATCATAAGGAAAGTATAATTCAACTCTACCATATGATAAGTCTAAGTTTACTCGTCATGTTTACCATAGGAACGTCGCCATAAGACATTTCGATCTTATCGCACAATCATGGATTCCAACAATATTTTCACGCTTTTTTACATAGGCTTCGGCATTCTTTTGTATATAGGGTCGCCAGAATCCCTGTGATATAGCTCTATGGGCAAGGGATCTGCTCCGTGCATGGATCTCGTGTAAAAAGTCTTCAACTTATGAAAGATGTACACATTGAAATAGAGGTCCAGTAAAAGTCTTTCTGTATAGATAGCCTTCTGCCGATAGGCAGAACCTGACAGACTTCAGTTTGATCTTGTGTGTTTCTTTTTTGTCTTCTAGGATCTGGGATTTACTTATTTAGGCTAAGCTCTTGTCTTTTCGGACCTAATCATCTAAGCCGAGATCTTGTCATCTAGGATCTGGGATTTGGGATCTGGAATCTGCTCACTTGGGTTGAGCTCTTGTCTTCTCAAACCAAATCATCTAGGCCGAGATCTTGTCTTATAAGCTCTCTGGGATCCGGGATCTGGAATCCCAGATCTACACACTTAGGCTGAGCTCTTGTCTTTTCGGACCTAATCATCTAGGCCGAGATCTTGTCTTATGGGATTTGTGATCTGGGATCTACTCACTTGGGCTGAGCTCTTATCTTCTCAGACTTAATCATCTAGGCCGAGATCTTGTCTTCTAGGATTTGGGATCTAGGACCCAGGATCTGCTCACTTAGGCTGAGCTCTTACCTTCTCGGACCTAATCATCTAGGCTAAGATCTTGTCATCTAGGCTCTAGGATCCGAGATCTGGAATCCGGGATCTACTCACTTAGACTGAGCTCTTGTCTCATCGGACTTAATCATCTAGGCCCAGATCTTGTCTTCTAGGATTTGGGATCCGAGATTTGGAATCTGAGATCTGCTCACTTGAGCTAAGCTCTTGTCTTCTCAGACCTACTCATCTAGGCCAAGATATTATCTTCTAGGATCTGGGATTCAAGATCTAGAATCCAGGATCTGCTCACTTAGCCTGAGCTCTTTGTCTTCTTTGACCTACTCTTCTAGGCCGAGATCTTGTCTTCTAGGCTCTGGGATCCGGGATCTGCTTACTTAGGCTGAGCTCTTTGTCTTCTTGGACCTACTCATCTAGGTCGAGATCTTGTCTTCTAGGCTCTAGGATCCAAGATCTGGAGTTCGGGATCTGCTCACTTAGGCTGAGCTCTTGTCAACTTGAAGGTCGTCTTCATCTCCTTGGGAGCGCTTATGCCCCCTTATCTTTGCATTCATCATTTCTGGAAGGGCCTTCATTCCGTCAATGTTGACGTATTCTCCATCTTCGCTAAACTCGTTGTTGCCGAAACATTGATCTTGCATGATGATAGCCATCTATTCTAACTAAGTTCCCACAGACGGCGACAAATTGTGGGTGTTGATTTCCGACCACACAACCAAATGGGAAACTCAGCTGGAGAGCACTGGCAAAATAGATTAGCCCGAACAACCTGTCACGGAAAGATAAGAATCCGATGGTGGTTTGTCCACCCGGGAGTACTCTTACGATCAAATCAGTAATCCATATCTCTTAAAGATAACAAATAGTGCTTAACTCACTAGACAGAATATAAAAAACATACCTTAGACCCACCAGGGATGCCTTACTTTTATAATAATCAGTGTCCAACTTTCTCTAGAAGTCTTACTTCATGAGACTCTGTCCTTTACAATGATAACATCTATCACAACTCACACTATTCAGATTAAGATGAACTTCCTCAAGAGTCTCATCTCTATCCAAATAGGTAGTTTGATGTCATCTAGGACTCTAGTCCTCTATCCAAATATCTTAGATTCTGGTATTATCGCACCATATCTCAGCACCATGGTCTGCCTACGTAGCACCTTGGCTAACAACCTTAGCCACGTGGACTATCCAAAAATATATCCCCACACCAATTACTTGCTTCTAAAGACATCCTCCTGTGTGAGTTGAGTAATTTTTCTAAGCAAACTTAGGTCCATCCATCATAAAACCAAAACCCAATTAGGCCCATTGGGTTTGCTGAGAGCTTAACGCCGAACAACACGTTCACCGAACAATAGGCCGACTATGAGATGCTAGTAGAAACGGCTGACACCTATGCCAAGGACTAAAGTGGGCTCAAGGTGTCCCCTTCCGAAGGTTTAGTACGAAACTGGGTCTTGACATTCAAGTAATGATGAGAGATAGGGATTATGTAAGAAATATCTACACCAAATGGCTATATAAGAGCATCTCCAACAGTGTATCAAATTTTTCAACAAATTTGAGTAAAAGTTTCATTTGATATCAGAACACTAGTCGATCGGGTGAATGTCCAGCCGGTCGACCGGCTAGTGTAAACTTTTCACAAAATTTTGCCTTTAGGTGGTCATCCGGGGGGTCAACCACGCGAACGACTGAGGGGTCGACCGGCCAGTGTAATTTTTTCACTAATTTTTTCCTTAAGATGGTCACCCGAGAGGACATCTGGGGGTGAAAATCAAACGGCTATGAACAGTGATTTGATGAAAGACACATTGGTTTTCAGTTTGATAAAAGAAAAGTGAAATTCTGGATTTGATACCTATTTGGTGAAACCGTTAAAGTAGAAAAAAAGAGTCATTTTTCACCAAATTCAAATTTGATGACAAGTTTGAGTAACCATTGGAGATGGTCTAAGGAAAGGGAGTTGAAGTATGCACCATTAACCCACTGAACTCTCTCTCTCTCTCTGAAAAAATATACTTATCCCTCCTCATAATCCAACTTTCCCGTCAGAGTGCTAATTCCGACACCCCTGACACTACAAAAAAACTTGTTTTTTGCGACGGTACACGGCCGTCGCAAATGCCCAGAAGCCCGTCGCTAATGTCTTTTGCGACGGTAATTTGGCTTTTTGCGACGGTAAGGGGGGGTCGCGACAGACGGGGTTGCAAAAGACCTTTGGCGACGGTATGTACCGTCGCCATTAGTTTCTGCGACGGTATGCCAAGTTTTTTGCGACGCCATTTTTCCCGTCGCAAATAATGGTGGAAAAATCACTTTTCGCGACGGCACGTAATTACCGTCGCTAAAAGTGATTTTTTGAGACGGGAAAATTACCGTCGTTAAAGGCTCTGGCATCATATAAGTATTGGCGACAAACGGTTTTTTGCGACGGGGGGCGCGGCGTCGCTAAAAACCCGTCTTTTTTGCTATATTTTCCTGTAGTGTGAGTGGAATGTTTCCTGTTTCAAGCATCGGAGCGAGGATCAAGTGAAAGATTGTTTGGAATAAAGGAATATTATAGGACCACTCCTCACACCTCCCATTACACCACATGTAATTTTCTTTTTAAATCTGACCCTCCCCATAAAGGATATTTTGAACAAATTACTATTAGCAAGGATCAAGGTGAGGAAGATTAGAGAGGTCAATGATTGTTTACTATCTAAGTGGTGGTAGAGGTTTGCTAAGAAGATAAGGCTTTATGGAAAAGCATAATTTGTTCCAAATATCCCATGATAGGTGGCAGATGGTTACCATTTATGGATAATGCTACCAGAATTTCTAGAGTTTGAAATGATATTCTTAACATTGCTAACAGTAACCCACAACTCAGGAACTTCTATTTATCAAATGTTGAGATTGCCATTGAGAATGGGATCAGAATCAGATTTTGGGAAGATAGTTGGGCTGGTAATCAAAGCTTAAAATAGGCTTTTCCAAGATTGTTTAGGTTGTCTACAAAAAGGAATAACTCCTTGAAGAGGATGCTAGATAAAAAAAGGTAACTCTGAGGAGTGGTGCTTGGATTTCAGAAGACCTTTGAGGGAGTGGGAGGTGGCTGAGGTTGTTAGACTTAATTCTTTACCAAGTTCAGCACAAATAACAGTGTCCAATGCTGATGGTTGTCTAATGTGGAAAGCTTTCTCTTCATGTGTCCTCAATCTCTAATAGGAATGAATTTGAGGCTATTTCTGTTGTCCCTTCATTCTTTGGAGGAATCACTTTCCTCCAAAAGCACAATTTCCTGGATGGTTGGCCTGGAAGGGTAGGGTCAAAATAGCAGCATTTTTGCAAAGGATTTGTGTGCTTAGTACAGATGCTAGTATTTCTTGTGTGTTTTGCAATTCTGAGGTTGAATCATCTGATCATGTGCTGTTATGCTGTCTCTTTGTGTGGAAGGTGTGGTCAAAGATGATAAATTGGTGGGGATTATATTGGGTAATGCCTGGTTCAATGGAAATGCTATTTTACTGGTGGGTTGGGTTTAAGTTTAAGAAAATCTTTTGGATGATGCGGAAATCCATTCATTTGGCTCTGATGTGGTCCATATGGAGATCAAGAATTGAGTGTGTTTTCAGCCCCAACTAGATGAGCTATGTTAAATACTCAAAGTTAGGATTGCTTTGTGGACTAACTATCGCTCCCCTAAGTGTGTGTACTCGGTCCATGATCTGGTGACAAATTTGCAGCAGATCAGGTGTGTTGCAACATGAGTATGAATAGTCCACAAACCTGAAACAGAGGAGGAACAGAGGAATGTTGGAGTTTGGTTGCTGCTAGTTGTGTTTTGTTGGCAGTTTTGTGTTGCTTTGATTGGTTTGATTTGTTTTAATCTTTTCTCTGTTGACTTGTCATTAACTCCCTGACTTAAGCTAGCATATGATTAGGCTTCCATCTTGGTGTCAACTTAGTTGGGATTAGAATGGGTGCTATGATACTCTTTGCTTTCGTTTTCTTTTTTATTGATGTTAGTTCATCAATAAATTTCTTTTTTGCTGATAAAATCAAATGTCTGTTATTATATGGGACAATGGTAAGTATTTTAATTATTAATATAAAAATTATAAAATATCATTTCATTATGTATAAAATTTATTTACAAAAAAAATTATTTATAAAAAAACTATATGAAAATATAAAAAAATTAGATTGACACATACAGGTCATATTTTCTCAAACCGCCACGTAACTATATGAAAAGGCCATCATTTTAGAGTTGATTTTAGTAAAATTTTCTTACAAAAATTCCTCATTTAAATTGTAAAGGCGCATTAATCACGACCTTGTGTCACATCGCAACAATATGTTTTCTAATTTGACAGTAGAGATTATTATGAGTTGGAGCCTATGTAAGGCATTCGAGTGATCCCTTTTATTTTGAGTAATTATCACATCCTTTTATTTTGAGTAATTATCACAAGTGTTGTTGAATTTAATTCCTATAAAATTCTATTAAAAATAAATTTTAATAAAATCATTATTAAAAATAATTTTTTGTGATATTTTTTACATATATTGCTAAAAATTAACATTTTGTAACTTTTTTGTTACGATTTTTATAAATTGTAGTCAAAACTAACAATTAGTGACATTTTTTTGCGTCAAATTTTTTAAATTGTCGCTAAAAATTAAAAATTAGTGATTTTTTTGTAATGATATTTTTAAATTTTCGCTAAAACTTATAATTAGTGATATTTTTGTGACAAAATTTTCAAACGGTCTCTAAAAATTAACAATTAGTGACTTTTTTTTAATAATGTTTGATAAAAAAAAAAAGTCATTAATTATTATACGAGTTATTAGACAATTAGTTTACCTATTAGGACTTATACATAAGTCCTCTTTTTCTTTTCTGTTGGATATAGTTTAGAGTAAGTTTTAACGAATGAAAATAATAATAATAATAATGCACATATTAGATACATTGGCCTTTTTTTTTTGAATTGAAATTTTTAGTGATTTTTTGAATTTTTATGAAAAAATTTACAAAAAAATTGAAAATTAGTGATTTTTTGTGACGGTATTTTTAAATTTTCGCTAAAACTTATAATCAGTGACATTTTTGTGACAAAATTTTCAAGCTATCTCTAAAAATTAACAATTAGTAACTTTTTTTTAATAATGTTTGATAAAAAAAAACCATTAATTATTATAAGAGTTATTAGACAATAAGTTTACCTATTAGGACTTATATATAAGTCCTCTTTTTCTTTTTTGTTGGATATAGTTTAGAGTAAGTTTTAACGAATGAAAAAAATAATAATAAAAATGCACATATTAGATACATTGGCCTTTTTTTTTTTTTGAATTGAGATTTTTAGTGATTTTTTGAATTTTTATAAAAAAATTTACAAAAAAAATTGAAAATTAGTGATTTTTTTGTGACGGTATTTTTAAATTTTCGCTAAAACTTATAATCAGTGACATTTTTGTGACAAAATTTTCAAACTATCTCTAAAAATTAACAATTAGTAACTTTTTTTTAATAATGTTTGATAGAAAAAAAAAAGCCATTAATTATTATAAGAGTTATTAGACAATAAGTTTACCTATTAGGACTTATACATAAGTCCTCTTTTTCTTTTTTGTTGGATATAGTTTAGAGTAAGTTTTAACAAATGAAAAAAATAATAATAAAAATGCACATATTAGATACATTGGCTTTTTTTTTTTTGAATTGAAATTTTTAGTGATTTTTTGAATTTTTATGAAAAAATTTACAAAAAAAATAAAGGGGTAAATTACAAATACACTCCCTGAGATTTGATTAAAATATGAATCCCTCTTGTGGTTTTGGAAATTACATTCCACCTTCTGAGTTTTTAAGGATGTTAGAAATATGTTTCAATTAATAATTTAGATAATTTTATTATTGTATAGGAGAGCAATTATGAATTTTATTTTTTTAGTTAATTCTGTTAAATAAAAAATTCTAAAAAGGAGGTATTTGTAATTTTCTAAACCACAGGAGGCGATTTGTACTTTAAGAAAATCTTAAGGGGTATATTTGTAATTTACCCAAAATAAAGAGAAAAATTGAATTTTTTGTAGTGATTTTTTTGTCTTTTTGACTAAAATTTCATGTTGCCAAAATAGGCCATTATATCATTAATGTATTTTTTTTTTGATAAGTTACATTGACCTCCTCTAAGGTTTAGAGAAAATACAACGAATCTTATAATTTTGACATAATTACATTATACTCTCTTAATGTTTTAATTCACATAACATTTAACTGAATTTTTATTAATAATTCATTAATCATACGGATAAAAAATAATGTTATTATCTATTTTACATGGAATGCATATTTTTTTTTTTCTTATTTGTCTCTATGTATTCATACTATTTATATTAGTTTCGATTTTTTTAATTTTATTAAAAAAAAATTAGTATAATTGTACCAAGATTATGGTGCTACAATCTGTTTGGTTTCCGTTTTCAGAATTCATTTTTCAGAAAATTTTACTTTTTGGTTTTCCGTATTTTTTTTGTTTTCATTGATTTTTGTTAATATTTAATCATTTTTTTTTAATTTTTAGACACATCTAACATAAATACACTTAAAAAGTATAATATTTGCGAAAAAAAATTCACCAAATACCAAAAATATAAAAATTATAAAAAAATTCAATACATTTTTCATATTTTTGTATATTTATTAATTTTTAAAAATATTTTTTCACAAATATATTACTATTTATATATATCTAAGTAAGGTGCATCTAAAAAAATAAAAAAAAATCGCTTAAAATATTAAAAATATCCACTTAAAATAAAAAAATAAAAAACTCAATTTTCAAAAATTTGAATTCAGAAAACTGAAACCAAATACACTAAATTATTTTTTCTTCAAACTACAAAAAAGAAAAAAAAAAAGAAAAGATCAGTCTAATTTTCCTTTTTTTAATTTGATAATCATTGATGTAATTAAACCTTAATTTTTAATTTTTTGACTTCTATTGTATCATTTTTCTTGTCGCACAGACATAAAGAACGAAGAAATAGGCTTTCCTCCATACTTTATCTCTTTATATCTTTTCATACTCTTCTTATTGCGTTCAATTCTAAACTCATACTGATGATCCAAACCGTTTATGTCGTAAGTTTCGCAATAAAGATCATATACACAAAAATGAGTTTCATCACACATTTGTAAATATAAGAAAAAAACACATTTTGTTTTATAAAATGAATGACAAATGTGATTATAAACTTAAACCATTTATCATATATATATTATTAAAAGTAGTGATTTTTTCAATGCTTAGGTGACACATTATAAGGGTTTACTTCTTTTTTTTCCAAGAGAGTTACGTCAGCATGTATTTTCTTAATTATATATAGAGTTTTACACAAACCTAAACCTAATTTAAATTTTACTTATTCTATATGGACTCTATTTGACAAATATTTCTTTTCTATATATTTTTCATAGTAAATTGAGATAATCTACAAATCCAATACTGATTTTGCATTTCACGTTTTTCCTCTTAATTCTTTCAAGGGTATTAAGATTTTTTATGCTAAATTGCCTCTCTTTTTTTTTTCTTCTTATTTTTTCATGCATTATTCTATACCTAATACCAATTATATATTATAAATTTGTCGTTTAAATTTTATAGTGATTCTATATATGAAATTATACTTCATTTCCTATATTATTTTATATAATCACAACTTAAAGGAGAAAAAACCTGCACAACAATGATACTTTCGAGAAACTTTTAAAATTTGTGAATTTACTGCTTGAGTTACTTTTTTAATTGTTGAACAGTAAGTTCTTTTATGTTTTGATATCATATTATAGATGATTAATCACTTCACACATTGAGATGTATCTATTGTTTGGAAGTTTTCATTATTTTTTTCTTTTTGGGTTTAAATGTTGTTACGTGATTTTTTCTTAGTTAGTCGCTGAATTTCTTTTATATAGTTGTTATTTTAATTTAATTAAGAGTGTTTATTTTATAATCTTATAATTTAATATATATATATATAATAAATATAGTATATCATAAAATCCTTTATATGGTTACCCAATTATAACATATTTATATTTAATTTTTAATAAATTTTATATAATTTCTATTTCTACATATTTTTATTTTTCAAATGAATAAAAAAAATTAAATAGTTTAGAATTAATTTTAATTTTATGTTGCTAATCTTCTCTAATTTAACTATTATTCTTAGTGATATTTTAATTTAATCTAAGAGTTTATTTTACAATCTTATAATTTAATATATATTATAATATATATCATATAAAATCTTTATACTGTAATCAATTATAACATATTTATATTTTAATTTTTTAATAAATTTTATATAATTTATATTTTTACATATTTTATTTTTCAAATGAAAAAAAAAATAAATAGTTGTAGAATTAATTTTAATTTTTACGTTACTAATTTTTCTTCTAATTTAACTATTATTTTAATATCCAAATGAGTATTTATTTTATATTTTATAATTAATCATATATTATACAAAATATATTATATGATAATTACACTTTTATAATACAACATAACTAAAATTATCAGAAATACACAAATAATTTAACTAAAATTAATAATTATATATATATGATAGTAAGTATTCAAGTAACAATTTTGTAAAATAATAGCACCAATATTATCAAAATAAATAATTAAAATAATATTAATTTTAAATTAAAATTATTCTTTTTAACACAAATTTTATCATCAAATTTTTTTTTAAGAAATAATACGTTTACTACAGACGTTCAAGACTAATTGTTTAAAATAAAATACTATTTATTTATATATTTATAATTGTTCAATAAAATTAATTTTTTTTTATATAAATAACATTTATTACCATATACACAAAGTAAACTGGTCAAATCCTCTGCGCAAGTTTGGAATCGAGTCCTATACGAGTATGGTGTAGGGGTGTTTGTTGTTCGATTGAGGTCAGATTCTCTAATTTATCATCCGTTCGTCGGATGAGCGGATTGAAAAAAATCAATCCGCATTCGTTCATCGAATTGACGGATGCGGATTGAGCGGATGGATGTGAATTGGTTTGACAATTTAAACTTTTACAAAGTTTGAACATAATACAACAATTTGTGAACATTTTTTTTTTGAATAACAATCCAATTTAACATAACCAAAAGATCATCAAGTAAATTATCAAATATCAATAATAAATACATATAAGAGAATCATGCATTATCAAAACTATTTCATTACTTTTTTTTTTTTGTAATTCCAAAATTATTTAATTTGATTTTTTTTAAAAAAAAATGACAAAATTAAAGCTTTATATTTTTCATTCAAAAATATCAAATATCAACCCTTGCCATTTGATAAAAAAATTTCTAAATTGAAAATAAATTGAAAACACAATAAAATATCTAAACTCTTTTTTAATTAAAAACACAAATAGAATATCTAAACAAATTGAAAATATAAAATCTTACAAATTAGGATAAATTACAAATACACCCCCCGAGATTTACTTAAAATATAGATTGTCTATTGTGATTTGAAAAATTACAAATACCTCCTTATTAAAAAAATTTATTTAACATAATTAACCAAAAAAATAAAATTCATAATTACTATTCTATATAATAATAAAATTACCTAAATTATTAATTGAAATATATTTTTAATATCATTAAAAACTGTTAATTGACTTGATGAGTTATTAATAAAAGGAACGATTTGTTATGAAATTAGAAATCTCAGGATGTGGAATGTAATTTTCAAAACCATAGGGGATGAATTGTATTTTAATCAAACCTCAGGAGGTGTATTTATGATTTACCCTACAAATTATTAAGATTGCTTGCAGTTTTGAAATTTAGTTACGGCTAAAAAAATTTTTAATTCGTCATTCATCTAAAACTAGACGGACTTAAAAAATCAATAATTAATTGTCCATTCATTATCACGTATCTGTTTAAAGTATAATAAATTAATTTAATTCAATTAAATTAAACAGATCGAAATGCCTACTACTGCACACCCTACCAGGGACGTAGGCAGGAATGAGGCAGGCCGGAAGCCACTGTCCGGGAATGGATCGTCGGTTGCCCTTCCCTGTCGCCCCCAAAACGACGTCATTTTAGGGGCAAATTTTAAAAAAAAAAAAACGCAGAAGAGGGAGGAAGGAGAGGAAGAGGGAGGGAGGAGGGAGGAGGAGGAGGAGGGGAAGGGCCGGACTGGAGGGGGCCATAAATACAGGGGAGGAGGAGGAGGAGGTGGAGACGGGTCGGAGGCGGAGGCGACGGCGGTCGCAGGTGCTGCGACGAGGTGGAGCTGCTGCGACCTGCGACGGCTGCGACGGCGGCGAGGGACGAGGACGGCGAGCTCGCAGCCTCCTCCTCCTCCTCCTCCTCCTCCCTCCTCCCTCCTTCCTCCCTCTCCCTCTTCCTCTCGTAATGGCGTTTTCTTAATTAAAAGTACTTTTTATAATAGCGCTTTTACTATTCATCAAATTTTTTACTTCAAACAATAAAAGCACGATTTGTAATAACGCTTTAGTCTAATTTAAAAAATCTGTCTAAACTAGATCTAGTTTGAGAATTAAGATAAAAATTTGACTCAGAGGCTGACCATTGTCCTACTTGTTGGGTCCGCAAATATTACGTCATCTCCTTCTCCTTCCATTACATTCTCTCACCTCCCACATTTACACTCTGCCATTACAAGTACAACACAGATCGAACAACAACAACTCTCTCTCTCTCTCTGTGGATTGTATGTATGTGATTGTGGTGGATATTAGGTAGAAGAAGATGTTCAAGTTCCTAAAAGGAGTTGTTGGTGGATCTGGTTCTGGACCTAATAACCTACCCTATTATATCGCTGAACCTTATTGCTCCTCTTGGGGCTCTTGGGCTCACTCCCGCGGCTCCTCCAAGGTTATTCCTGTGAATTGTTGAGTTTTATCGTCAATTGTAGAGTTTATGTCATCACATTGGGATAATTGTATGAGTTCAGATCTTCGGCCGCGCTTTCCAGCAGCACTCCCCGCAGCACTCCAAAACGACGTCGTTTTGGAGTGATGCGGGGAGTGCTGCTGGAAAGCGCGGCCGAAGATCTGAACTCATACAATTATCCCAATGTGATGACATAAACTCTACAATTGACGATAAAACTCAACAATTCACAGGAATAACCTTGGAGGAGCCGCGGGAGTGAGCCCAAGAGCCCCAAGAGGAGCAATAAGGTTCAGCGATATAATAGGGTAGGTTATTAGGTCCAGAACCAGATCCACCAACAACTCCTTTTAGGAACTTGAACATCTTCTTCTACCTAATATCCACCACAATCACATATATACAATCCACAGAGAGAGAGAGAGAGTTCGTTTCTCTCCCTTTCCATTCTTTTCGATTTTTCCCTTTCGATTTTCGATAACAATATTCGATAACAATTTAACAAAGCTTGAAGTTCTGGAACTTAGATGGTTTTAGATGGTTAGAAAAACTCTGATATACAAAAAAAACATGAAAACCAATTGGCAAGGATTGATAGTTCTGGAACTTAGATGGTTTTATTAGATTCTTAAGAAATGCTGTTTGAATGTTAAAATTCATTTCTTTTTGTTGTGAATCCCACTTGACAAGTTGACAGTGCATTTTTTTGCTTTGCTTCCTGATATACAAATACTTGATCACGCTATGTGGTGGTGCTTACTTTTCTTTGTTGACTTGTTCATAACTTTAACTAGATGACTGGGCATGCTTGCTTGAACCATCTTTTGATGCTCAAATTATTATTTGTGGTTGCGCTTTCTATTTGGCATGGTTTATTTGGCTTGTTCAGTCACCTTGTCTGATATCTGAAGCATAACAATTGGTTTTCATGTATTTGGCTTCTATCTTCCTCTCATGACCCAAAATTTCCCAAGCTATCCCTGTCAGTTTAGTGTTTTTTTTTAACAAATAACAATAAGTTGATTACTTGGCTGCTATATTGAATAAGTTCCAAGATTGTGCTTGCTACATTCTTAACTGTCTATTTCTATATTGTGTTTTGTGTTTGCCCCTTCCTTTGAATGTGGCATATCATTCATTATGATGACTGAGAAGTTTGTGTCTGTTTTTAAATTGGGAATGTCGAGTGAAAGGGCATGCTGAAATTAGTCTTCATTTTACTGCCATATGCATACAGGCTCCTAATATTTGTCCGGATAGCTGTTCTCGGATTATTTCTTGCATGGAGGATCCGCAACCCCAATAATGATGCACCATGGTTGTGGTTAATGTCTGTAATTTGCGAAGTTTGGTTTGCAATCTCATGGCTACTGGACCAGCTTCCGAAATTCTGCCCTGTGAATCGCGCTACTGATCTTAATGTATTAAAAGAAAAGTTTGAAACCCCCGGTCCCCTCAACCCCACTGGAAAATCAGACCTTCCTGGCATAGACATCTTTGTTTCCACTGCAGACCCCGAGAAAGAACCACCTCTTGTCACTGCCAACACCATACTCTCAATTCTAGCGGCCAATTACCCCGTAGAGAAGCTTTCTTGTTATGTTTCTGATGACGGTGGTGCTCTTCTAACCTTTGAGGCAATGGCTGAAGCTGCAAGTTTCGCCAACTTGTGGGTCCCATTTTGCCGGAAACATGATATTGAGCCAAGGAATCCGGAAAGTTATTTCAGTTTGAAGAGAGATCCTTATAAGAATAAGGTGAAAACTGACTTTGTGAAGGATCGCAGACGGGTGAAGCGCGAGTATGATGAGTTCAAGGTTCGAATTAATGGTCTTCCTAACAGAAACAAATTATTTTATTGTTGTAAAAATTGCGGCGATTTTATGGGATGGTGCTTGCCTACAAATTCACAAGGTAGACGTGAAGGACTAGTGCAAATGGAAAATATGTCAACTGTCACCGAACAACAACTTCGACTTATGAATGAACAACTTCGCTTTCAAAGCGAAGAACTGCAATTTATGAAGGCGAAGATGCTTAAGTTGGAAACAGACATAAATCAAAATTCGAGTCGTATTTATGGGTTGTGTATCTTGCTTGTAATTGGGATCGTGTTAGTTATAAAAATGTAATATTTTTGTAATTTTTGCGACCCATGGCAGCTAGTGGCAGGTTGTATGGTTATGTGGTTAGGTAAACTATATCTTTGTATGGTTAACTGGACTTGTTAATTTTGTATGGTTATATGGTTATGTAATGGAACTTGGTTATTTTGTTCATTTTGTCCAGCAGAGCTGTTTAATCTGTGTAATCAGTTTGTATGGTTATGTTGTGCACTTTGTATAGTTATGATTATGTTCAACCTGTCCGTTACAGGGTGTAATGAAAATAGGGAATAAGTGTATTTTCTCCATTACAGGGTGTAATCAAAACAGGAAATTAAATCAAACCTGTCCATTACATTACAGGGTGTAACGAAAACAGTAAATAACAGGTTACCCTCTCGAGTCCTTGATCAGAAAACTCCTATGCAACTTATTTCAACATCCTTTCCAAATTTCCGAACCACAAACCACCTACCTCCTAAAGTGTTTGGTTGTGTGTCATTTGCTCATATTCATTCTCATCAAAGGGGTAAACTTGATCCAAGAGCTCTTAATTGTTGGGTATTCTTCTACCAAAAAAGGATATAAATGTTACCATCTCCTCACAAAAAGGTTTTTCGTCTTCGCTGAAGTTACATTACAGGGTGTAATAAAAAATGTACGCAAACATTCAAATCCCCACCAAACATGAATACATTAATACTAAACTCTCACCCCTTCTTGGGTGTAATAAAAAATGTCCATAAAAAAATTCAAATCCCACCAAACATTACAAATACATAAAAAATATATCCATAAAAATTATACAAATCCCACAAAACATTACAAATACATATCAATCTATTGGTTCAATGAATCAATGAATGAATTTATATTACTTCGATTTATAGGTTCAATGAATCAATTTATATTACTTCAATCTATTGGTTCAATGAATCAATGAATGAATTTATATTACTTCGATTTATAGGTTCAATGAATCAATTTATATTACTTCAATCTATTGGTTCAATGAATCAATGAATGAATTTATATTACTTCGATTTATAGGTTCAATGAATCAATTTATATTACTTCAATCTATTGGTTCAATGAATCAATGAATGAATTTATATTACTTCGATTTATAGGTTCAATGAATCAATTTATATTACTTCAATCTATTGGTTCAATGAATCAATGAATGAATTTATATTACTTCGATTTATAGGTTCAATGAATCAATTTATATTACTTCAATCTATTGGTTCAATGAATCAATGAATGAATTTATATTACTTCGATTTATAAGTTCAATGAATCAATTTATAGGTGCAATGAATCAATTAGCCAACATCAAATTTGAACTTATTTTGTTATGGGGAGTGGTTTATTAAGGTAGTTTTATTTTATAATTTTGTAAATCTCTTTGAAATGATGGAGCAGATCATAGTTATAAATGATATGTTTCATATATAACTACCATAGTTATAAATGATATTGAAAAATCAATCATAGTTACTAATCACTCTTCTTTATAATTACTAATTTCTGAATTCACAAAATCCTTAATTATATATAAATCCTTAATTATATATAAAAATTAACATAGAGAAATGTATAGAGAAAAATTAATTATTACTCCTTGTGGTTATAATAATATGAAAATGAGAAGTACATTGGTAAAATAATAGGCTTTATTACTCCTTGTGGTTATGAATCCTCTCTGTATTTCAATCTCTCAACACTTTGATTAGTTCTCAACACTAAAGTGGTAGTCCAAACAGCTATGTTTGATCAAGAGGCATGAAAAAGTGGGCCCTCTTCATCCAAAATTTTTTCACCCTACATTGACATTCAAGGTTCTCCAAAAGCCCTAGTTTTCAAGCAGCAGAGAGAGAGAGAGAGAGAGAGAGAGGGCAAAGCTGTTCCATCCATCTAACACAAGATAATTTAAAAAACCCAATTCTCCAAGATACCCAGTAACTATAAAAACTTAAATCAAAACCACAAATAATCAAAAACAGCAAAGAAAAACATGTATTTTTGTGGTGTGTAACAGCTTCAGTCAAATGGGTAAGCATTTGAAAAATAAAAAATAAATAACTCGGAAACATTCAATCAAGAACTCACTAGCAATGGTCATTCTCTGTATAAGCCCCACTTTCATAGGATAATTTACAATTTTCCCCTTTAAAGTATGGATTGTTTTTCAATTTGATCATTGTAAAACAAAATTTCCACTTTAATCTCTTAATTATATTATGTTTTCACATTTGTATTATGTTTTCAAACTGAGAAAGAAAGCAAGACTCCAGAGAGAGAGAGAGAGACCGAGAGAGAGAGTATTAAATTGGGACAAAGAAGGGACGACGACTTCACCGTTACAAAATTAAATGCGGTGGTTTTTGGGTTCTATTGTCAGTGCATTTTTGGCTGAGTTTAGAGCACAGTGCACTCTGTTTTAGAATCTGGCAATAGAATAGAGAATAGAATTACCCATTTGAAGAAGAAACAACCTGAAACTGCCTCAATCTTTGGATTAGGGGGGTCATCTTTGACATATTTGTAATGTATACATTCATTATCCAAACAAAATGTAAATATAGAGACTGAAATATACATATATACATAATACAGAGACTGAAATATACCTCGTCACAGCCGGACTCGCGTCCCTCCGCCAACCTCTCTCCATTACCGTCGCCTCCGTCCACCATCGTTCTCCGTCTTCGCACCAGCGCCTCTCTTCTCTCTCTCTATCCAGCTGCGTGGTTTGTTGTTTGTTAGGGCAAAACAGAGGAGATAGGGACGAAGATGAAGTCAATCAGGCGGGAAATTCGAATTTTTCGGAACCAAAAAAAAATAAAACCAACTAAACAAAACGACGTCGTTTTTTCACTCCAAAACGACGTCGTTTTGGAGTGCTGCTGGGAGTGCTGCTGGAAAGCGCGGTAGATTGCTGCATAATTACTGCCTTGTAACTCCAATCTACCGCGTAATTCATGAATGAAAATCAAGTGTGTGCTCGAAGAAAAATTACACGTTTTAATTTTTTGGATTTAATTTTCTAGAAATTATTTATTTTGTTTTTGTTTTTGTTTTTTTTTAGTGAATATTTTTTAAATTTTAATTAATTTTTTTTTTTAGTTTTTTAGATCCATGTTAATTAGATATATTTAAAAAGTAAAATATTTATAAAAAATATATTTAAAAAAATCAATAAATATACAAGAATATAAAAAATGTACTGAATTTATATATATATATATATATTTTATATGTATGGTATTTAGTGAATTTTCTAATGATTTTTTTCACAAATATTATATTTTTTAATGTATTTATGTTAGGTATATCTAAAAATTAAAAAAAATTCTTAGAATATTAAAAAAAATTCAATGAAAACAAAAAAATATAGAAAATAAAAAATTTCATTTTTCTGTAAAACCAAACAAAAGTATCCTATTAACTGTGTAATGGTACTTCATAGGTTTCTTTTGCATAGTACCGGGTACACAAAATATGTATCAAGATTTTGTTTTTAATATTTCCTTTATTGCGGATGTACCTAGCACATATCAAAATTGTATCGAAGTAGTATTTTCTTCTAATACAGGGGTAAAATTAGTTTTATTGGAATTCTTTACATGTTATTGTTATTATGTTTAACATTATTTTAAAGTTTAGTCATGGTTTGTAAGTTTTTTAATATAATGACATTTAATATAATTTTATATCTTTACTTTTGACATTAAATGTTAATTATAGGTTGGATCGTAAAAAACTAAATTGTTTAACTAATTTTTACATTACTCTAAATTAAAAATAAATATCATTTTACAAACATACCCAACCGTATCTGTATCTTACTTATTTTAGATTTTACCGTATCAACATGTTCGTATTGTACTAATAATACCCGTATCCATACTTGTACACGTGCTTCATAGCGTAGTATCATCTACGTGTTACTCTGGCAAATAAGACGCTGCAACACAACACTCTTGCAAGTGTGAGGTAGCATGTCCCAGCCGTAATTGGTTTGGAACACTACATAAGTAATGACACATGGTATTTTAGGACTACTGAATAATTCCCGGTGTTGGAAGCTGCCTGAATTTGCTTTTCTTTACACCTGCATTGTGAAATTGAGTTTACAGGTACTAATAAGCCTTGGAAATTTAACATCTTGTTTTTGTTGTTGATCTACAAGATCTAGTTATAGTCAATGTTTTCAAAACCGGACCGGTGAGCGAACCGGAAAAGGGACCGGGTGGACGGGTCACCGGTTCAACCGTCGGGTCAAAGCGGTCGAACCGTGACGTCATAATTAATATTATATAATTAAAAAATATAATTATAAATTATAAATAAATAAAAATATATATAAATAATCAAATAAAAATAAAAATTGTTGCATAATATTTATTAATAATATTTAATAAAGTCATAATTGGTAAAAAAAAGAGTCACTTATTTCAAAGAAATTAAATTTTTTAAACATTCCCTCCAAATAAATTGATTGAATGTTAGATTTAATTTTGGAGGGAAATGAAATTTTCAACTCTCCCTCCAATCAATATGTTTCAAATAATTTGATTGAATCCCACATAGAATTTTGTAGGTTCTCTGTAAAAATCTTTTCCTATAAATAGGAATAGACTTTCATAATTAACGTTGACTAGCGTTTTAAATAGAGATATGAATCTACTTAATTTGACTAATGAAATGGCCTTTGATAGGGCCGCGCGGAGAAGAAGGATTCATGTAGCCGACCCCATTTGATGGGACTTAAGGTTTGGTTTGGTTTGGTATTATATTTTTTAAGTGTATTCATGTTAGCTATATCTAAAAATTAAAATTTTTTCTTAGAATATTAAAAAAAATTCAATGAAAACAAAAAAATATAGAAAATAAAAAATTTCATTTTTCTGTAAAACCAAACAAAAGTATCCTATTTACTGTGTAATGGTACTTCATAGGTTTCTTTTGCATAGTACCGGGTACACCAAATATGTATCAAGATTTTGTTTTTAATATTTCCTTTATTGCGGTTGTACCTAGCATATGTCCAAATTGTATCGAAGTAGTATTTTCTTCTAATACAGGGGTAAAATTAGTTTTTTTGGAATTCTTTACGTGTTATTGTTATTATGTTTAACATTATTTTAAAGTTTAGTCATGGTTTGTAAGTTTTTTAATATAATGACATTTAATTTAATTTTATATCTTTACTTTTGACATTAAATGTTAATTATAGGTTGGATCGTAAAAACTAAATTGGTTAACTAATTTTTACATTACTCTAAATTAAAAATAAATATCATTTTACAAACATACCCAACCGTATCTGTATCTTACTTATTTTAGATTCTACCGTATCAACATGTTCGTATTGTACTAATAATACCCGTATCCATACTTGTACACGTGCTTCATAGCGTGGTATCATCTACGTGTTACTCTGGCAAATAAGACACTGCAACACAACACACTTGCAAGTGTGAGGTAGCATGTCCCAGCCGTAATTGGTTTGGAACACTACATCAGTAATGACACATGGTTTTTTAGCTACTGAATAATTCCCGGTGTTGGAAGCTGCCTGAGTTTGCTTTTCTTTACACCTGTATTGTGAAATTGAGTTTACAGGTACTAATAAGCCTTGAAAATTTAACATCTTGTTTTTGTTGTTGATCTACAAGATCTAGTTATAGTTACGAGAACCACAATGGATATCTTAGTTTAATTTCCGGATTGGGGCTTAACGGTGCATGCATGTAGTTGAAGAGTATAACTTGCGTGACTTCAAAAAAGTAATAAAACATTTGCTTTTCTAAATTGATAATTTTGAGGATTCACACCCTCTAGCTGAGTCTTTTGTCGAATCCTCTTTTTGGCCAAAACATTTCATCATGTAAATGTAGAGTGCATGGTAAATGGCCATTCTAGAGTGACTTTTGGTGTATTTGTCTTATCTTCAACTTTTTCATGAGATGCAATTTTCCCCATTGATTAGTCTCTATTGTTATTACTTTTTTAGGGAGACAGGTTTATCTGCTTGTTACTTATTGGATTTTTCTTGCCAGGGAGAGAGTTGCTGGACGAAACTCCTTTCTTTAACCTAGTGAATTCAATAAAAGTTCACCATTATCTCTCTGCTTCTTTCTCTATCTGTTTTTTTCTGTCTCTCCAATTTCATTGTACGTGAATATATATATGTGTCATGTAATTATCAGTATTTTTGTTTTTGAAGACACCCAATCCATGTATTAGAGAAACTCCCAACACTGTAGGCATTTTTCCTAACAAAAGTACATAAAAAGATCATGTAATTATCAGTATTCTTGTTTCTGAACACACCTGTGTATTACGAAGTGGAAGTTAAGTTTTCTTTTACTTTATTATGGCTCATGGTTTTTCAAAACTCATAAGTTGAATGGTGAATGAATTGTCTGGCTCACGACATCATCTTTCACTTATAGTTCTTTAAACAACAGAGTTCTGCAGAAATGTAGAAGCTTTAGCATAAAAGAAGCATTTCCTACCAAATAATCCTGCACATAATAGACTTTTAATAATGTCTCAAAAAATAAAAATAAATAATAGCCTTTTAATAAGCACTCCATAGCTTTCCTGTGGTTGGACTAACATAATAACATTCCTGTCAAAAGCATGTCAAATATCCATACTTGTCAGTTGCTGCAGTGAATTATTTTCCTCTATGGCACATCTCTATAACCAGTAAGGCAAATACTTGTTCACAGGACATCCAAATATGCTCTTATTCAAAGAATGGGGTTGTTGACGTTATTTGAAGGTGCTTATTTAGAGTTGCTGATAAAATAAGTGCGAAAAAAAAAGTTGTGAATATGTTTGGCAAAGGTTGCTAAGAAATATTGAAATAGGGACATGCATGGCATTGTTGCTTTTATTTGAGAGGAAGTTTGAAAATTGTTGTAGTTCATTGTGTGTGTGAGTGTGCCTCGCTTAACAAATAAGCTAAGAAGCACCTTACCAAACATCTCCCTCAAATAAGCAACCCTGAATTCGGCCATATTTTATGATGAGAAGATAAAATATCCCTGAATTTACTTACCCAAAAAACAAAAAAAAAAATCCCTGAATTCCTTGAAAAAAATCTCTTACAACATCTCAGATCACATTTGCTTCTTAAAAAGAGACATGAAATGCATTACATATCTGCTGTTGGAAAGGAAAACTCTCTCTTTGAATAAAAAAGAACTTAATGGCATCAATGGTACAATTTCAATCACAAATGATCCATATTTCTAAACTAAGCTTCAGTCAGTTTATTTCTGGCAAGTTGACATGCATAGGTTCAAATTTGGATCTTAGTTTCTAGGATAGTGTGACATTCCAGGATATTTTAGTACTCAAATATACCTGAATTGTTTTAGGCTTCTAATGATACTGAAATTCACTTCTGATTATTTGGTTGCTTCTTCAGGATGATGGGTCTCCAGTGTCAATATTTTCTCTATCAGGAAGTAATGCTAATGATGGACTTTTAGCTGCTGGTCGTAATGGTGTCAAGCGTCTCCGCACGGTAAGTTATCAAGGCTATAAAATTGAAAATATAGGATACCTATCAATGGTTATTCCTCGGCATTTTAAACTTATCAATTGACTCTTGTGTTCTCCAACTCAAATAGGCTTGCACTTAATATTTAGTAATCTATGTGCTGTCATTTGCTGAATATTTTATTACATGTTAGGGTATTCGGAGTAATCATTCTTGGGAAGTTCATATCAAACTTGATTTTAGAAAAGAACAAGAAGAAAATAAAATAATTACAAGACTGCATGATGATTTTCTCTTATCAAAGGAAGTTGATGTTTTGTATTCTGAGCACTAGTGAGATCTCGAGAGTCTGGTTTTGACCTAGGTCTTTTGGTTTTGCTTTGTTCCCTTTTGGTTGTTTAAGTGGTTTGCTGTGTTCAGCACTGAACCAGACCGCAGTGATTTTAACTTTCTCTGACTCCCGTAGAATGTACATATTACATGGATCTATTATAACACAATAAAGAATGCAATAGTCATTTTTCTTTAGAGTCACTGAGAGAATGTTTGTATTGTTGTTGCAAGATAACCTACCTGACCCTACTTATCCAAAAAATAAATAAATAAATAAAAGAGAAAAATAAAAGAAACGAAAGAGAACCTACCTGAGCTCATTATTATCAACACTGCTGGCCAATATTTCCTACCTTATCTTTGGTGAAAGATTTCTTTGTTTTGTAGATCTGTATCTCCAATTTCAACATCTTATGCCAGATGGTGGAATATTTCAGGAAGTGCACAAGAGAAACATCAGATTCTAGCATCTAATAATGACGGCGAGGATGAAAATGCTAATTGGATCCGATGTAAATCCATTTTGTGATGGGGTTTGCTCCTAACTGTGCTCATATGTCTGTTTATGGTGCTTGAGAATCCATGTTTGTGTTTAAGCTTCTGTTGCATAACCAAACATTTGAGTTGCCCCTTGAAAGTTCATCAGTATTGAGGTTAAAGTTCTATAATCAGTTTTGCCATTAGGATTAGAAGTTCCATATCATGATCCATATAGTCAAAGTAAGTTGGCTCAAGTAGAGGTGTACATCTAACATATTATGTGATCGGTGAATACCAACAAAAGTGAATGGAAAATTTTATAAAACAACTATTAGGCCAACGATACTGTACTGGTCCGACTGTTGGGCAACTAAAACATGTCATAAAATGAGTGTAATTGAGATGAGGATGCTTAGATGTGTGATAAGACTAAGAACGACATATTTCAAAATGAATATACTGGTGAAATGGTTGGAGTATCACCAATTGAAATAAGTTGAGAGAGAACCTGCTATGACATTTTGGTCATGTACAATGAAGACTTGTAGATGTAATGGTAAGGAAGAGTGGAATGACCTGTACGTGCTAGGATTAGAAGTTCTACAAATACCTGTAGAAAATGAATTTATTTAATTGAACTAAGCATATAGCTTTTGAGAGCGGAATGACTGAAAAAAGGCTCATGTAACCTCACTCAATTGAAACACAAGCCTTAATTAGTTTGGTTTGGTCAACTAATTTACATTAACAATGTGTCTAATGGTTGTGGAGGAAACTGTTTTTAACATGTGATACTCCTCAATAATGGTGAGGTGATTTAATAGCAATATTGAGATTTAGATGTACCCAACTTTTATTGTGATTTAACATGTGATACGCCTCTCTATATATTGGTTTGTCAATTATCTATTGAAGTTGTCATGATTCCACATCTACCAGCATAAAACTCTGCTTGCTCCTTTCAGGTTAGGCATCCAAATATTTTATCATTCCTTCACAGTATGGAGGCTGAAACTTTTGTTGGTTCTACTGCAAAGGTTACTATCTATATTGTCACTGAGCCTGTCATGCCACTATCAGAAAAGATCAGGGAATTAGGATTAGAAGGTACACAAAGGTATATAAATCTATTCTACGAGATTTATTATTTTATTTTATTTTCTTGTTTCTTTAATTTTTTTTTTTCAAAATCAGCGATGCGCTTGATTAAAGCCTTTATATAGTGTTTACTAATTGTTTTATTTCATGTGGTTTTGTAATGTAACTATTTCGATCCCATTTACACAGTATAATTTTCTTTTGGGTGCTTTCCTCAGATATTTTATGTATACAGTTCTGTAGATTTAGAATAAATGAACAAGTCAGCGCTTAGTATTTCATGTGGTTTTGTAATGTAACTAATTCGATCCCATTTACACAGTATAATTTTCTTTTGGGCGCTTTCCTCAGAAATTTTATGTATACAGTTCTGTAGATTTAGAATAATTGAACAAGTCAGCACTTGTGTACATTCTCTTCAAAAGTGTGTGCATTTTGTTTTCAGATTAAATAGTTCTTTTATTTGTTGAAGTTTATTTACCTTTCTTGGAGATTAGTCATAGATTTTTTGCCTTTTGAACATATCTCATTCTTTGATGGCAGGGATGAGTATTATGCATGGGGATTGAACCAGATAACTAAAGCTGTGAGCTTCTTAAATAACGATTGTAAACTTGTAAGTATTTTCAATTTTAGTTCACAATTTTTGTTATGTATTGAGTAAATTTTTAAATCAGGTTTCACAATTGAATAAAAGTTTCAAATGCTTCAGTTAGAAACAAATTTGGTTGTTCACAAATTCATAATTTAATTAGTTGATGTACATCTGCACAATGCACTCTAGTTTGAGGAAATAACTAAGACCAATTATCAATTTGTGCATTTGAGCTTTAGGCACTGTGAGGTGTAATTTCCAATCTTCTTGTAATATACTGGTTGATATAGGCCTAGTGCTAGTTTAGGTTAGTGATTTTATGGTTGGTTACCGACTGGCCAATCCCCAGTGTTGGGGCTATTTTATTTATTTATTTTTTAAAAAATTTAGAACTGTTTTTCTTGAACTATTTTTTGTTTTCTTGATATTTTATAATTTTAGATTAGTCATCAATTGCTATCTCATATTTGAATTTTAAAAACAGGTGTAGTACTAAAAATTGTATTAAGGCTTGAAATTTTAGTAGTGCCCATTTCTTCTGCAATGGTTATAGAGTTCAGGCTGTCAAGACTCAAGTGTGATAATGTAGGTTTGAGATTCAGGGCTGCCACTCTGTGCAAATAATGCCGTAGTTGTTGTACCCAGTCTACGACGTTCAGCACCCTCAATTGACAGGGACTACTACTACGTACTGTCCTTTCTTTCTTTTTTATTTTTTAGCTTGTAATTTTATTATCCTCAATTATCATTGGGAGTTTTGGACCACAAGCCTGTGATATTGAAAAGACTTCCCCAAGTTAAAGGATTAGGGTTCAAGGCCCATCAAGGATCTTTTTTTGGAAGGTAGAAAAAATTATAATGTGTGTTTTCAACATTACCAAAAAAATGTACATATGTGTATATATATATCACATGATGCTTGGGCCCTGTATTCCTAATTTTAGGAGAAAAATGCTGAAAGTATTGTTCCCCTTGGCTGAGTTATGAGAAGGAAAGATGAGTGGGGTTATTCAACTTGGGCTCAAGACATTTGATCTTGCCAGAGAAGGTGAAGATGGGAGTTGAGTGGTGGTGGTGCTGCTGCTGCTAGGGAGATGTGTTCAAAGATCTCTCACTCTACATACAGTGGTATGAAGTTGGTTGGCTAGACAAGAAGATGTAAGAGGCATTGAAGGGGCATCAGGGTAGAGGGGTTTTGGAGAGTTTGAGAGGGGTAAGAAGGTTGCTGGAGTGTAGAAGCTTTCAAAAAAAAGCGGGGTGGGAAGGTTCTTGGATATGAAAACTTGCCATTTACAAAGGATGAATAATTTTTGTATCTTGGAGTTCGTATATGGAGATCAGTGGGTAGAAGTGGTGATGGTGCTAGTGGAGTTTAAACTAGGTGGTGTCTGGAAGCATGTTGCTAGAGTGTAGGAGCTTTGAAGGGAGGGGGGGCTGTTGGAGGTTCTTGGAGTAGAAAACTTGCTATTACAAAGAAGGGAGAAGGTTTGCACCTCAGAGTTCATGTGTGACGCTACTAGAGTTTAACCCAGGTGGTGGCTGGAGGAGGGTGTCTTAGCTGAATACGTTTTGTACATGCATCAGTGGTCCCAACATGGCCTCAGAAGTCGCTAATAGTTGATAAGCACAACAGACCAATGTTACCAGAAAACACTAATATCATAGCGATTATGTTTTGGAATGCACGTTCTGAAATGTGGTATACTCTCATTCCAAAACTGTGAATTTTTCGATCCAAAGTGACCTCTAAAATATTTTCCAATATAAACCTTGAAAGTTACCTTAGAAGGAAAAATAAATCAAATATAATAAACAAAAATCTAAAGAGAATGAAGTTTTGGTATGACAAAACATAAAAAAAAAGTCATAATGCTTATAAAAATGTGTTGTGACATGATTAATTTGAAAAAGAAAAGTAATTTTATTTGATGTCTAATTGTTAATAGAAAACTGCTCTAGAAATACTTTAAATTCTAATAGTGTAATTTAAACAAGTCCTACCCTAATCGTACCACATTTTAGAGAATGGGGTGTGTTAGGGAATTAGAGAGCCCACAAGCACACAGCAATAGGGAGAAACTCTGGAGTCCACAAACGCCATATCAAGACCCAACATATATTATTTGGAACTCATACCCACTTAAAACCTTAAGCCTATAAGTGGAGAGTCCATCTGATGTATATTAAGACTCTTCTCTTTTATTCTTTATCCAATGTAGGACTCTACCTTCATACATGCTCCAACAATCGCCCCTCATGTGTAAACCAAACATTGGGCCTCTCTATGCTCCCACTCGAGTCTTGTTCTATCATCAACAAGTTCATTGTAAATCATTACACACTCCTCTTTAATCTTGATCTAAATCTCCAACATTGAGTCTAGAGTGGGCCACCTGCACACACTCCATTGTGAGCCACCTTGTCGCGGTCTAACCTTGCCATGTGCATCAGGAATTTTCTTTGCTCCATCAAGAGTTATCATGGATTTTTCTTGCTCCATCAAGAGTTTTTGCGCAGCCCAAGCCCACCAACATCAATGCTCCAGGAGAGTCTGCCCATAGATCATCTGCCATTGACTCTGATACTAGTTGTTACGGAATCGGGGAGCCCACAAGCGCACAGCAATACCGGTCCAATCCATTGGAGAGAAACTCTATAGTCCACACACAGACACCACATCAAAGCCCAACATACATGATTTGAAACTCGTACCTACTTAAAAGCTTAAACCTATAAGTGAAGAGCCCATCTGATATATATTAAGACTTATCTCTTTTACTTTTTATTTGATGTGAGACTCTGCCTTCACACATGCTCCAATAGGGTGTACCATGTTCTCGATCTCGTTCCATGTACCAATACGATCCATGTTCTAGTTAACATAGCAACAAATAAGGAATTTGTGATGAGGAGATGGTTCACTCTTTAAGTGACGTGTGATAGAATTTATGAGTTCGTGTTTGGTGGCGTGATTAAGAGAGTTGGATGCTTTGTTAGGAGGTTAAGGTGGTCAAGGTGTGGGTCGACCGAATTATTTTTTGGGGACAATTTAGGAATGGACAAAGGTTGGCGAAGTTATCTGGTTGGAGAAGCTGGAGGAGTGTAAGTTTCAAAAGAGTTGGAAGACTATTGAAGTTGCTGTGGACTATAGCCGGAGGTCGCTTGGTGGTCTTGCAACAAAGTGGCGTAGGCAATGGGTGCAAGTTAATCTCGGGAATGGGTGTGGCGGGCACTGGTGACAGACATCTGGTACGTGATCCTTATGCCGACACCAGTGAAGAAATCAAGCTAAAGCTTTGTGTGGTGTTCACACATGAAGTTGTGTTACTGGGGGTCAAGTGGTGACTTTGGGGAGTGGGCTAACTGCACACGCATGATGCTAAGAAAGCTTTCTCTAATGAGCTTTCGAATAGTCTTGGTAAGTGGCATACGATTAGTTATAGGGGTGGGAGCTCACATCAAAGGGCAACACGTGGAAAAAAGCCTTTGGAACGAAGTTGTGTGGGAGGCTCTTGTTTGGGTATGATGCTTAAGACGGGTTATGGATTGGGCCTTTTCGAAAATAATTATGAAAGGGAAGAGATCAATTGGGGTAAGAAGTGTAAGAGATCAATTGGGGTCTCGGGGAGTAAAGAGATAGCTAATGTGGATGCCCAATTAGTCCAAGTCCAAAGACAAAGAAATGAGTGGATGGAGAAAGTGTGGTGGGCTGTAGAAAAGCATTTTGGGCAAAAAAGATAAGAGGCTAAGAAAATAGTGGGAGCTCATTCTTTTGTTCCTCTTGTCAATAGTGCCCAAGCCAAAGAAGAAATATAGGAGCGGTGACATATGCTACAAAGTCAATTGATTCTTTTTTAGGTGTAGGCCCAAGTAGTTTTATGGGTCTAGTACATTGTAGGTCTTGATTAGAGATGAGGGTATTTCTGTTCAAGTTATGGACTTAAGCCCAAGCAACGGTCCTACCACAGAAGAGTTTGTTGGTCAGAGAGGAAGCCACTGATCGTGTGGAAAGTTCTTGTAGGTCTACTGTATTAGATTTGGTGGTGATGATGGTGGAAAAACCTACCATTGTTCTTATAAAGGGAATGGAGGAAGAAGTGTTGGAGTGGGTTATGGAGAGGGTCAAAAGTCTGAGCAAATATGTCAGGTTTCCCTTGACAAAATTTTGAGAAAGATGCTTTCGTGAAGCAATTAAAAAAATTTGAAGCAAAATGGAGGCTTGGTTTCGTTGAAAATCTGGCAACGATGGCAGGAGCAAGAGTACGAAGAAAAAAAAAAAGAAGTGAAATGGAGTCGTAAGGTTGGGGCATTGGAGAGTGGTGAGATGTATTGGAGCCTGTTGAAGGTTGTCCTTGTGCTTTGTGTCTCAGATAATCGTTTCCTTCCTTGTTCTATTTTGTACAGTGGTGGTCCTCCTGGCATTTTCTATAATATAATTTTTATTTACTTTAACAATATATAGATAATTTCAGTTGGGCCATCCCTTGGGTAAAATAAGGCCTTGTTAACAACATTTTAGTATTATTTTAGTCCTGGTCTACTTGCGGAAAATGCCTTATTATATATAAAAAGAGTATGCAATGCATTTTATTTTTGTTTTCTGGACATATGCTGGCGTTAAAAATTAGTAAAAAGTGATCTTATTCCAATGGTGATTCTATGGTCTTTTGTTGTTGTTGGGGGTACTAATGATTCATTCATTTGTTGAAAAGAGGAGGAAACTTGTCTTATGTTTCCATTAAAAACATGTGTGTGAAATGTTTCTCTGAAATTCAATGCTAGCTGTTCTGAATGTTGATGATTGTTGAGGGAAAACTGCTGTTTGGAATTGTGACCAGATTATGAATTGGTAAAGCATTGGGAACATGCACCAAATTATGCTTTTGTTCATGTTGCGAAGTTTCTATTTGGATCTGTTCCAGATGTATTATTTCAATATTACGCATCCATAGGGGAAACGGGCACTGCTTCTGTTTGTGTATATATATTTTTTTGGTTCTGCTTTACTTTCTTCTTCTGTTCTATTTTTTGATTTATTTTTTCCAATGAATCCTAATTTACTTTTTTCTTACCCTCTTCCCCACTCCCACAAAATAAAAAAGGAAAAAATTTCTCTCTCTCTCTCAATGTTGTGATTCATGATTCATGATTCATTTTGGGTCTACAGGTCCATGGTAATGTTTGCTTGGCTAGTGTTGTTGTTACTCGAACTTTGGACTGGAAGCTGCATGCTTTTGACGTTCTGTCTGAGTTTGATGGAAATAATGAAGCTTCTATGGGATCAATGCTGGTACAGTATCTTTTGTGGATGTGCTTCAGTTGCTTGCCATTGCCTTTTAACTTGATGTTGGCACATGTATCTTTATTTTAATGAATTCTGTGCCCAAGCAACAGTTATAATTGATAAAAAAAATTATGAATTAATCAAAAAATATATATATATATATATATATGAATTGATAGAGCATTAAAGAAAATATAGTTTGGCAAGTGATTTTTTCACACCATTGATTAAATTATAATCCTCCCAGTTGAAACATGCCCACAATTGAATTAGAGAGCCTACAAGCACACAATTTAAACAAGTCCTACCCTAATCGTACCACATTTTAGAGAATGGGGTGTGTTAGGGAATTAGAGAGCCCACAAGCACACAGCAATAGGGAGAAACTCTAGAGTCCACAAACGCCATATCAAGGCCCAACATATATTATTTGGAACTCATACCCACTTAAAAGCTTAAGCCTGTAAGTGGAGAGTCTATCTAATGTATATTAAGACTCTTCTCTTTTATTCTCTATCCAATGTGGGACTCTACCTTCATACATGCTCCAACAATCTCCCCTCATGTGTAAACCAAACATTGGGCCTCTCTATGCTCCCACTCGAGTCTTGTTCTATCATCAACAAGTTCATTGTAAATCATTACACACTCCTCTTTAATCTTGATCTAAATCTCCAACATCGAGTCTAGCTTGGGCCACCTGCACACACTCCATTGTGAGCCACCATACTGCATTGTGAGCCACCTTGTCGCGGTCTAACCTTGCCATGTGCATCAGGAATTTTCTTTGCTCCATCAAGAGTTATCATGGATTTTTCTTGCTCCATCAAGAGTTTTTGTGCAGCCCAAACCCACCAACATCAATGCTCCAGGAGAGTCTGCCCATAGATCGTCTGCCATCGACTCTGATACTAGTTGTTAGGGAATCGGGGAGCCCACAAGCGCACAGCAATACCGGTCCAATCCATTGGAGAGAAACTCTATAGTCCACAGACACCACATCAAAGCCCAACATACATGATTTGAAACTCGTACCTACTTAAAAGCTTAAGCCTATAAGTGAAGAGCCCATCTGATATATATTAAGACTTATCTCTTCTACTCTTTATTTGATGTGAGACTCTGCCTTCACACATGCTCCAACAGGATGTATCACGTTCTCGATCTCGTTCCATGTACCAATACGATCCATGTTCTAGTTAACATAGCAACAAATAAGGAATTTGTGATGAGGAGATGGTTCAGTCTTTAAGTGACGTGTGATAGAATTTATGAGTTCGTGTTTGGTGGGGTGATTAAGAGAGTTGGATGCTCTATTAGGAGGTTAAGGTGGTCAAGGTGTGGGTCGACTGAATTATTTTTGGGGGACAATTTAGGAATGGACAAAGGTTGGCGAAGTTATCTGGTTGGAGAAGCTGGAGGAGTGTAAGTTTCAGAAGAGTTGGAAGACTATTGAAGTTGTTGTAGACTATAGCCGGAGGTCGCTTGGTGGTCTTGCAACAAAGTGGCGTAGGCAAGGGGTGCAAGTTGATCTCGGGAATGGGTGTGGCGGGCACTGGTGACAGACATCTGGTACGTGATCCTTATGCCGACACCTGTGAAGAAATCAAGCTATAGCTTTGCGTGGTGTTCACACATGAAGTTGTGTCACTGGGGGTCAAGTGGTGACTTTGGGGAGTGGGCTAACTGCACACGCGTGATGCTAAGAAAGCTTTCTCTAATGGGCTTTCGAATAGTTTTGGTAAGTGGCATACAATTAGTTATAGGGGTGGGAGCTCACATCAAAGGGCAACACATGGAAAAAAGCCTTTGGAACAAAGTTACGTGGGAGGCTCTTGTTTGGGTATGATGCTTAAGACGGGTTATGGATTGGGCCTTTTCGAAAATAATTATGAAAGGAAATGGGCAGTAGAAAGTGTAATTGGGCTAAGAAGTGTATGAGATCAATTGGGGTCTCGGGGAGTAAAGAGATAGCTAATGTGGAAGCCCAATTAGTCCAAGTCCAAAGACAAAGAAATGAGTGGATGGAGTGAGTGAGTGTGGTGGGCTGTAGAAAAGCATTTTGGGGAAAAAAGATAAGAGGCTAAGAAAATAGTGGGAGCTCATTCTTTTGTTCCTCTTGTCAATAGTGCCCAAGCCAAAGAAGAAATATAGGAGCGGTGACCAGATTATGAATTGGTAAAGCATTGGGAACATGCACCAAATTGTGCTTTTGTTCATGTTGCGAAGTTTCTATTTGGATCTGTTCCAGACGTATTATTTCAATATTACTCATCCATAGGGGAAACGGGCACCGCTTCTGTTTGTGTATATATTTTTTTTTGGTTCTGCTTTTACTTTCTTCTTCTGTTCTATTTTTTGATTTATTTTTTCCAATGAATCCTAATTTACTTTTTTCTTACCCTCTTCCCTACTCCCACAAAATAAAAAAGGAAAAAATTTCTCTCTCTCTCTCAATGTTGTGATTCATGATTCATTTTGGGTCTACAGGTCCATGGTAATGTTTGCTTGGCTAGTGTTGTTGTTACTCAAACTTTGGACTGGAAGCTGCATGCTTTTGACGTTCTGTCTGAGTTTGATGGAAATAATGAAGCTTCTATGGGATCAATGCTGGTACTGTATCTTTTGTGGATGTGCTTCAGTTGCTTGCCATTGCCTTTTAACTTGATGTTGGCACATGTATCTTTATTTTAATGAATTCTGTGCCCAAGCAACAGTTATAATTGATAAAAAAAATTATGAATTAATCAAAAAAAAAAATAATATATGAATTAATAGAGCATTAAAGAAAATGTAGTTTGGCAAGTGATTTTTTCACACCATTGATTAAATTATAATCCTCCCAGTTGAAACATGCCCACAATTTATCTTTAACTAAATCTTTCTCATTTTGTATTTGTGCTGAATTAAAAAGCTATGCAGACTGCTTATGCTATTCCTGTTCTTGATTTTTACTGATGATAAATGTTTCACCGACTTTTCTGTAATAATTTTTTCTGTATATTTCTCAGAACATGTATACTAAAATTATTCCTTACTAGTTTGTTTGTAGTATTAACAGATTGATTAGGATTTTCTTTTGCCAAGTTTCTCAGGGCTTTTCATGGTTCATGATGGAATTCTTATCTGGATGACCGACCACCTTCCATTTGTTAGCCACATAGAGGTTTGGCTGCTCACATACTGATTTTTTTTCATACAGCAATATGAATGGCTTGTTGCTTCGGAATACAAATCAATGGAGTTTTTGAAGTCTGATTGGGCAACAATCAGAAAATCTCCACCTTGGGCCATTGATTCTTGGGGTTTGGGTAAGTGTGCCATTGCCCTTTCAATGGTACCAATTCTACTGAATTAATCTTCATCAAGTTGGCAATAAAATGGATTGATAAATGATCTCTTCATGTTGCATGAGTGCTAGACGCAGTACTTTTTTTTTTGTTTTTGTTCTAGCTATTAGGATACACAGTCTTGAATGCCCATGTATTAATGAGACATTTGATCCGAGCATGTTACTTTGTATGTACTTCCATGGAATCGCTATTTGATAAATTTCTATACAGATTCCGTACTTTTCTTGAACTTTGCTAAGAAAGTACTTCTGTTTAGTACTGGTGTGCATTGAAGATTATTTTGGAGGCTTGTGTGTGTCACCACATACTGGATTCATTTCTGGTGTGGAAAAAATTAAATGGAAAGTTTTAATGAATAAAGAACATTCGTATTTTCAAAATTTATCGGAAATTCGGAATGCTTGTAGTTTTTATATGCATTATGCTTCACTATTGCTTTTTGTGGATGGTTAGGGTATATAGGCTAGGAGAGGAAGTATGCTAAGCACTGAGCTCGCACTGCACCAGAGAGAGAGAGAGAGAGTCCCCAGAAGATGATGCTGACTTGCCTGGAGATGAAAGACAATGGGCCATTATTTATGGGGGCGTGCCCATTGAGGCTAGTTCACCACACTGGAGGGGTACAAAGTATGCCATGGTCATGTCATCTTGGTTTGGAGTTGTATTATTGTGAACTTCTCTCTAAGGTATAGCCTATAGGTCCCTCAAGGGACAATGGAACAAGTACCTTGGCAAACCCTTAACTCTAGCCACTGAGCCACATGATCCCAAAGGTCCTGTGTGTCACTGCACCACAGAGAAAGAGAGAGAGTCCCCAGAAGATGATGCTGACTTGCCTGGAGATGAAGGACAATGGGCCATTATTTATGGGGGCCTGCCCATTGAGGCTAGTTCACCACACTGGAGGGGTACAAAGTATGCCATGGTCATGTCATCTTGGTTTGGAGTTGTATTATTGTGAACTTCTCTCTAAGGTATAGCCTATAGGTCCCTCAAGGGACGATGGAACAAGTACCTTTGCAAACCCTTAACTCTAGCCACTAAGCCACATGATCCCCAAAGGTCCTGTGTGTGGGCCACAAGATAGCGCTTGAGCGGTCCATTACTGTGGCACCAACTCTAAGGGTTCCCTAGGCCCTACTGTCAATCTAAGCTGTTGTGGGAGTATTATGGTGCCTTTGGAGGTAAAGTGCTATGAGGCATTGGAGAGCCCCGCTCAAGTGGAGTGTTCCTCAAAACAATTGAGTAAAAGCCTGAGAAAAGTGAAGATGTGCTCAAGTGGAGAATTGCTAAACCTTTTTGAGGGTGAGACCAAGTATACATGGACGAGCGTATTTGGTGTGCCTCTTGGAGATTGGCACTTTAAGCACCTATGCTCAAGGTAAGCACCGTGATTCGCGGTCATTAGCCTTGTCTGGCATGGCTCAATTGTGGACAGAAGGGTGGCAAGACACATTGTAGCATTTAATTGGTCATCGTGTCACATTACTCACATCGCAAGGATGATATATGATGACCCAAGCACTTGGAGATGGTGACGTGGTAGTGACATGGCATGCAACATGGGCAAGTGGGCCTTTCTTGTACCCACACGTTTTTTAAGATTTTGATTAATGTGTAATGTGTTGCTTCTTTGCAGTTGGGATTATCTTCCATTTTGCAAAAAAAGGCCTCTAATAAAAATGAAACTTTTACATGGGAGAACAATCAACCTAGTATTTTATGTTGGGTTGTTTATGGCTTTATTGATTTCGTGGGCATTTCACCACTTTTTGTTTCTTTATCTTTAGGTATAATTTGTATAGATTCTTTTTTATTTTTGGGAAGTGATTTATGTGGATTTTTATTGCAATCTAATTTTTCTTTTTTATGTTAGGCTGTCTTATTTATGAGCTTTTTTCTGGTATGAAGTTGAGTAAAACTGAGGAGCTGCGTAACACTGCTTCCATACCCAAGGTATTGACCCCTCCAAATGCTTTTTTCTTTATTCAGTTTCACTTTCTTTACTCATTAAATTAGTGTCATTGTTTGAGCAAGTTAATGCAGATGTGTATGTGCATGTGTGTTTGCCCGTGGCTAACAAACTTCTGTTTGTCTTTGATTGCTTTTACTTTCCAGTCATTTGAAAGATTCATCTTCATTTCCATCTGTGTATTTTCTTGGCTCACAGTCTCTACTTCCAGATTATCAGCGGCTTTTGAGTTCCACGCCTGCTCGCAGGTTGAACTCATCAAAGCTTATAGAAAATAGTGGTGAGTTCTCCTTCTTGCTATTTAAGTAAATGCCTGAAGGATTTCTTGTTCTTGGAATTCAAATAGCATTGCATTTTCTATAGGAAAATTTGCCTTCATTTGATTGCCCATGACTGCAGCTTATTTTTACCTTAGAGAATGTTTCTTGAATTCAATTGTCAGTTACCCCTCCCTTCCCTTTTTGGTGCCCCCCACTTTGGCTTTTTTAACCAATCAATTTTGTGCCTGTCAACTGTGGCATAGTTCATGTTTCCTTTGCTTTTGTTGCAATATAGTTGGCAATTAAACCTTTTGGATTGGGTATCTTCAATTTAAATCTTACTGTTGTTTGTTCTGGTTATGTATTTATCTCATTGAAATTCAACGTTTGAATTGATATGCCTTTTCCATTGCACTTTGTGTTTGGGGTAATTTTGTTTTTCTTTCCTTTAATTTCATTGCCATTGGTAAACTTGTTTCAATGATTATCTGTTCTGTCCCATACTTTCTCCTGTGTTTTACTGAAAGAAGCAAGCTATGTTTCTGCAGAATATTTCCAAAATAAGTTGGTGGATACCATACATTTTATGGAAATTCTGAATTTGAAGGACAGCGTTGAAAAGGATACTTTCTTCCGCAAACTCCCAAATCTGGCAGAACAGCTCCCTCGCCAAATTGTTCTGAAAAAGGTTTCTTTAGATTGATAATATGATATGCTCAAACATCAGTATTATTGTCAATGGTTTTCAATGCAAAATCATTGTTTGTTGTCCTGTCTCTACAGTTACTTCCTTTATTAGCTTCTGCCCCAGAATTTGGTTCAGCTACTGCCCCTGCTTTGACTGCAGTGTTGAAAATGGGTTCTTGGCTTTCACCAGAAGAATTTAGTATCAAGGTCATAGTCTTCCAGTGCCTTATGGTGTCCTTTTTAAATTGTTTACATTTTGAATTAATTCCTATTGCTGGGTTTCTTGTTGAATATGTTGTCTTTTGTAATTACCATTTTTTAAAAATATGATCTGTCTAGAATACATGACTTTTCAATTTAATTTCATCTGTTAGAATACCTTGCTCTTATTTGTAGGTATTGCCAACAATTGTTAAACTCTTCACCTCCAATGACCGGTCTATTCGAGTTGGTCTCCTGCAGCATATTGATCAATATGGGAAATCACTGTCAGCACAAATTGTAGATGAGCAAGTATGCAGTCAGGACTAAATTATTATAATATCTTCATAGCATTCTGGCAAAATTTGTTTGTTCCTCTTTGGCCCTTCGGAGCATAACTTTTGTTGACCTTTTACTTTTTCGCCATAGAGTTTGAAATTCTAAAATGTATGTTCTTTTTACTAGGTTTACCCTCATGTTGCTACTGGGTTCTCCGACACATCTGCTTTTCTTCGCGAAATGACACTTAAATCCATGCTTGTTCTGGCTCCTAAGGTATGTGTGTCTTATTCTTTTGGTAGCAGTAGCAGGACCCTTTTTCATGGTCTTTGGCATGTAACGTAATGATGAAAAAATTGTCTATGTGGTGAGAATCAGTTGATATAAAGAGACTAGTAGAACTGGTTAGTCGTGTTGAAGTGTGGGTTTTCTTAACCTTCTACATTTGGAAACAATGTTAAAACTTTCCACTCAAATCCCATTGCTAGCATTGGTAGTCAGAAGCAACTATTATTGTATTAGTTCTTCCTCAATTATAAGTTGATTCTGTTTCCTTGCTTATCCCTTCATTGAATTACAATCTTGCTCAAGTGAAGGCTAGAAGATTTCTAAGCTGATTATGCCGCCTTCTGAGAAACACATACACTTCTAAGAAGGTGGTGTCATGTGTTAGACACTTACCAACAATCGTCGGACACATGTCCAAACATATTGCTTGGACACGATTTGGATACTTGGGGAACACAAGGATCCATTGCTTAGACACACATGAAACACATTACAAATTTGAACAAGATAACTTAGGATCTAATGATAATAGGAAAACGATGTAGATTTATACCTATTAATCTATCGTCTCTTAAACTTTAGAAATTCGCAGTGCATTTTTATGTGTTCATACGTGTCTTACATATCATAAGTCTGACCTAGTTTTAGATCTAGCAGAAATCCTTGAGATATATGAAATGGATCAGACACAGATTGTTATAGTAGCTAAAGAGTTGTCAATTTCTGTAAACAAAATGTGTGCTAAGTGTCTAGGTTAGGTGTAGCTCCTTGAGATATATGAAATGGATCGGACACAGATTATTATAGGATTTAAAAAGTCATCAATTTCTGGAGACAAATTGTGTGCCAAGTGTCTAGGTTTGGTGTATGCATTGAGTATCCAAGTGTTCAAGGGTGAAGATGTTCAAAGACAATGCAAGACCGAAAAAAAAAATGTAGGCCCCACATCATATTCTATCCGGCCATCCCCCCTAATCCCCCCTTAGATTGCCCAAATAAACAGGACCACAGATCGCTCTTATTGCATTGGTTATCCTTCCATATTGCTAATTGCGCTCGAAACTTCAAAGGAGCGGAGACGTAGACAAAATCTGGTTTAAACCAGTGTCAGAGTCACATGTGAGTGAAGTTTGTGCTTGCAAGTTTGAAGGGGAAAATGTCAAGGCTAATGCATCAAAGGTTGGGTTGTAAACTTGGTAGTCATTTAATTGATTATTTTGATTAAAGTTTTGATCCAGTGGATTTTGACAGGCAGGGGCCTTCGGTTTTTTAACCAAGGAGACTGTTTATCTTAATTTATTTACTACGATGCTCTGTGGATTTTGTTGGAGAGCTTGATATGCATTATTGGACCTTTTCCTTATAGCTTAAATTTTTGGGACTAAAGCTTGATATGCATTGTTGGATCCTTTTCCTAATAGCTTAAATTTTTGGGACTAGAGTTTAATATGCATTGTTGGGCTGCTTTTCTAATAGCTTGGTGATCATGAGATATTGAAATTGACAAACTAAATTGATTTAAATAATCCACTTAGTAACTTTTAATTAGTAATTTGAATGAATTAAGAGTTTGACCTATTCATCCCCCTCTAGGAATGAACGTAACCGCATCCACAATTTCACAAATAAACTAAAAATATACAATTGAAACAAACTAAAAACAATAGCAACAAAATTTTGTGCAAATTTTTGAAGGATGTTCCGGTGATAGACTTAGACAATTTAGCACCTTAAGCAAATAATTCCAAGAAGCTACTTCTAGATTTGATTGCTTCATCAGTAGTTTGTGCAGGGTTCTATGATACCTCTATTCTTAAATAGGTGCTATGGTGCTCTTCCTTTGTTTCATTCTCAATCATAAATTGATTTTCTCAAGAGAGTGGGAGGTTATAGAGGCATTATCCCGTCAACTATGACAGTATGAAAGCAGTCGTCCAGTAGAGAAATGCTTCTTGGAGCATTATGTGATCGTAGGTTATTAAGAAAGTCGGAATTGGAAGTTTAAGAAGTTGGCTATTTAGATCAGTTACGCTCTATGTTGAATTAAGGGTAATCCAGAGGCATGTTCTCAAGTAACATTAGCAGAAGTGAGACTGATGAGATGGACCAGTTGAAATGCAAGGAAATATGGAATGAATAACAAATGCATTCTGAGGGTGAAGGTAGCATCAATTGAGCACAAGAAAAGTTTCCTGAAGCACTGTAGCATATTTTAATAAACACAGCTGAATAAGGATGAGAATTTGATAGAGGTTGATGTTTTGAGAAAAAACCAAATAAATGCCCAAAGGACTGTTGGCTGAGGCAGTGAGAAAAGATGTAGTGGCCTATGATTTGGTCAAGGGTGTGGCTTATGATAGCTCATTCCAAGTTGTTACGATTTGAGGCTTTGCTGAGTTGGGTATTTCTGTAATAACAATAAATGGGTATGTTTCATTGTGATGAAAGTGTATCCCTTTTAATTATTCGTGTACATAATTAGTTATAATTATGTTTTTATCTTGTAAGTATATTATTATTTTTCTTTTTTTGCCATCTTGTGGTTGTCCATCTTCAGAATCCTTGGATCATGTTATTCTGCTTATGATTTGTGGTTTCTAAGTCCTTTCTAAATATTGTTTTTGTTTGACTTGTTATTGTAGCTGTCTCAACGCACTCTCTCAGGATCTCTATTGAAGTATCTTTCTAAGCTACAGGTATTCATCATTCATTTGCTAATTCAATCGTAAGGCATTTAAAATTGATTGTCAATTACACTTACAGGCTCTCTCTTTTACTGTAATGTTATTGCTATTTGTAATAATTCAACTCACTTGATGCATTATGATTTCTTTCTTCTACTTTTTCATTTGTTGTGTTTTGTTGTTTGTCTTTTTCATACTTGTAAGTTATGCAGGTTGATGAAGAGCCAGCTATTAGAACAAATACCACGATACTGATTGGGAATATTGCCAGCTACCTCAATGATGGGGTTTGTAACAGCCAACTAGTTTTTTTTTTTTTTCCTCATTAAATGGTATCCTGACTTACAGTATAATTTGCTTGACATGCTAAAGCTATGGGCCTATGGTTATGTGGTGTTGTGTGTTTTATACTCCCTCCATCCCATTTTGTTTCCAACTTCCCATTTTAGGAACTCTCATTTTTTGTGTTCTAATTTGAAAAGTTCAAAGTTTTGACCATCTCTTTCTTTATTACCCTTCTTTATATTTATATTTAAATACAATTTTGATTCCCAATTTTTTTTAAGCAAGATGGAGGACATTTCTGTAAATTTATTTGTCAAAGACACTTTCTTTGAAATTTGCGCAAAGTCGACTAGGATAAGGAGCATCAGTTATTATTGAATTCATCAGTTAGTACTGCGTTCAACATTTGATGCTCATTTGATAAACATATTTTGATTAGACGTGTCCACGTATTACGTGTAACCAATGGATCTGAAACTAAATTGCAGACGCGGAAAAGAGTTCTGATAAATGCATTCACAGTTCGTGCTTTGCGTGATACATTCTCTCCTGCCCGAGGAGCAGGTAAGAATTAGACATATTGTTTTCTCTGATTATTTCTCTGCTAGCCTTTACTAATGTGTTTGTTTCAAAGAACCCTTACATTTCTTCTCTCTCTCTCTCTCTCTCTCTCTCTCTCCATATACATGCATAGATATGTATATCAATATTGATTAAGAACATTTATATTGTGGCAGGTGTTATGGCTTTATGTGCCACCAGTTCCTATTATGATGTCACTGAGATAGCAACCAGGATTCTTCCAAATATTGTTGTACTTACAATTGATCCTGACAGGTTATCTTTTCTTTTGATAATTTATATTGCCATTTTTACTTCATCCTTCATTGTTTTTTCAATACGTTCTATCTTTATATATATATATATATAAGAAACGCCTCGAAGGGCATGGTCTGAGTCTCTGTGGCATCATGTTCCTGACAATAAAATGATATCCCTTCTCCTGGTGTCGTGTATCTTCTATCTGTTGGAATTTTAGGTGATTACATCATAAAGTTTACTTCAGTTGGTGAAGTGTAGAAAAACACTACAATCATAAAAATATCAAGATTTAACATAGGAATAGTTCTACATTTTGGCAGTTAAAGTTAGTTTAAAAATACAAAAATAACATTTTCTTATGGTCATTAAACTGGTCTTTATATTTGGAACAGTTACAAGTTTTATTGTAACTTTGTGTTGGGAAAAAGAGGTTTGGTTACATATGTTTGTCTTATGCAATTGTTTAACAATATACGAAAGTACACTCATCTCTTTCAAATTAGAAATCACTGTTACCTAAGTTCTGTTGTTAAGTTGCCCCTACTACTCTATGGGGGTGTACATAGTATGAGAGGCAGAAGTATATATGAAGACTGAATATTGTCAATTTTGAGGCTCTAGGAAAAATTGATTTAGGTTGATTTTCAGTAGGTGTTCCTCTTGTCATCTGTAAAACTTTCTTTTGTGAAAGTCTTTGATGTATATCACTTTTCCTAACTCCTAAATCTTTCCTTTTCATTTTCCCCCCTGCCCTGGATTTGTTAAATTATTTTTTTTATGTTGTTAAATTTTAGGTCCTTGTTCTTTGTTTTGTATTCTACAGTCGTTTATATTAAACCAGAATAGCATATCCATTTTTTCTTTTTCTTTTTTCTTTTTTTTTTTGCGGGGAATTATGTAAGATTTTTACTCTCCTTTCTGTGGAACAGTGACGTCCAATCAAAGGCATTCCAAGCAGTTGACCAATTTTTACAAATAGTGAAGCAGAACCATGAGAAGGTGTGTTACTGGATTCTTCTTACTTTTGATTTCAGTGGGGCATTTTCTTTTTTCTTTTTCTTCTTCTGGGGTGTATTTTTTTTAGATATTTCAGAATCTGTAGGACATTATGAAGCACAAAAAATAGCTGAAATGTTACATTGTGTTTATCAAGTAGTGAACCAATCCAGTCTTGTGTGTCCTTCATATATGCTATCTCAAGTGAAATAGTAAGTGGTACGAATTTGCTATGATACAGCTTTGTCTTGCCCCTTTGACTTACAAGATTACTTCACCCCAAAAGTCCATATTACCTTGTGCGTCTATCGTACTTAACAAAGGTACTGTGTCTTCCATAGGGAGTCAAAAGCTCATCATCATAACGGGTCCATACATGTATTTAATTCCACCTTCTTTCAGGCCAAGTTACCGTGCAGGTTCAAATTATATGGGTGTGACGTCCAAAACAGGTCTCTGCTCCTGGTGGTGCATAAAATGATTCTTCCATATCTAACACACATGCCAGTCATTTGCCAACTGGTCCTTATAAATTGCAAAATTGTTATTTCAGCTTATGAACATATTTTGGCCTTGTTTGGGAAGTTGTCTATTTTAGTAGGTGTAGAAATTTAATGTATAAAGAGAAATAGAGAATTGTATTATTGATTGATTTATATTGATATCTATTACAATGATTCATGATTCCTATATATAGAAGAGGGTGAGTGTGTAGTAGGTAAGGAGTAGGTGAAGTGGAGGTGGTAGTGGTGTAGTGGGTTAGGCTTAGTGGAGTAGGTTTAAGTGGGTGAAGTAGGTGATAGGTTTAGTGGAGTAGGTGAGGTGGTAGTGGTGTAGTGGATTAGGTTTAGTGGAGTAGGTTTAAGTGGGTGAAGTAGGTGATACGTTTTAACAGCCCCCCGCAAACTCAAAGGGGATAGGAACTAACCAACTTGAGTTTGGAGAGAGAAACAAAATAAGAAAATACATAAAAATAAAAGAGGATAAGAGACACTGTATGGTCGTGTCAGACCATTGGTGAAAACACTGGATGGTGGTGTCATAACGTTGTAGAGGACACTGTATAGGGGTGTCATAACCATGTAGAGGACACTGTATGGTGGTGTCAGACCGATGTAGAAGACAGTTTATGGGGTCATGTCGGACCGATGTAGAAGACAGTTTACGGGGTCATGTCGGACCGATTAATATTACATATATATATGTGTGTGTATAATATATTATTAAATTTTTATAAAATATATATAATATCTATTGAGTTTTTATTATGAGAGGCTTACTGTTCAAGAAACATGGACATCTTCAAGTTGAAGTATACACAGATGCAGACTGGGCAAGAAGTGTTACAGACAGGAGATCAGCATCCGGATACTGCTCCTTTGTAGGTGGGAACCTGTTACATGGCGGAGTAAAAAACAGAATGTGGTAGCTAGAAGTAGTGCAGAAGCAGAGTTCAGAGCTGTTGCCCATGGAATCTGTGAAGTAATGTGGATTAAAAGAATTCTTGAAGAATTAAAGCTTTCTCACCCGACACCTATGAAGGTCTATTGTGACAACAAAGCAGCTATATCTATAGCTCATAATCCAGTTCTACATGATCGCACAAAACATATAGAAGTGGATAAACATTTTATCAAGGAGAAAATCAATGCTGGCATAATCTGTATGACCTACCTTCCAACAGGTGAACAATTAGCTGATGTGCTAACGAAGGGACTACACAAGAAGCAATTTGATAAGCTGACTAGCAAGCTGGCTATGGAAGATATCTTCAAACCAGCTTGAGGGGGAGTGTTGGAAATTTGTGTTAATGTATATAATAAGATGGTGGCATGTATATAATATGATAGTGGTGTTGGTGAAGGATAGTGGCATGTATAGAATATGATTGTGGTGTTGGTGGTAGATAGTGGCATGTATATAATATGATAGTGGTAGATAGTGGTAATATATAATATGTAAGTGGCATATAATGGGTTATAATGATGTTTGTAATATCTCCTATATAAGGAGTGTCATTTGGTCTTGTAAAATAAGAAGTTTTGAATATAACAGAAATATATTCCTTCTTCCTCATATTTTCGGAGTTCTTCTTCCTCATATTTTCTAAGTATAACAAATGCATTCTGAGGGTGAAGGTAGCATCAATTGAGCACAAGAAAAGTTTCCTGAAGCACTGTAGCATATTTTGATAAACACAGCTGAATAAGGATGAGAATTTGATAGAGGTTGATGTTTTGAGAAAAAACCAAAGAAATGCCCAAAGGACTGTTGGCTGAGGCAGTGAGAAAAGATGTAGTGGCCTATGATTGGTCAAGGGTGTGGCTTATGATAGCTCATTCCAAGTTGTTACGATTTGAGGCTTTGCTGAGTTGGGTATTTCTGTAATAACAATATATGGGTATGTTTCATTGTGATGAAAGTGTATCCCTTTTAATTATTTGTGTACATAATTAGTTATAATTATGTTTTTATCTTGTAAGTAAATTATTATTTTTCTTTTTGTGCCATCTTGTGGTTGTCCATCTTCAGAATCCTTGGATCATGTTATTCTGCTTATGATTTGTGGTTTCTAAGTCCTTTCTAAATATTGTTTTTGTTTGACTTGTTATTGTAGCTGTCTCAACGCACTCTCTCAGGATCTCTATTGAAGTATCTTTCTAAGCTACAGGTATTCATCATTCATTTGCTAATTCAATCGTAAGGCATTTAAAATTGATTGTCAATTACACTTACAGGCTCTCTCTTTTACTGTAATGTTATTGCTATTTGTAATAATTCAACTCACTTGATGCATTATGATTTCTTTCTTCTACTTTTTCATTTGTTATGTTTCGTAGTTTGTTCTTTTCATACTTCTAAGTTATGCAGGTTGATGAAGAGCCAGCTATTAGAACAAATACCACTATATTGATTGGGAATATTGCCAGCTGCCTCAATGATGGGGTTTGTAACAGCCAACTAGTTTTTTTTTTTTTTTCCTCATTAAATGGTATCTGACTTACAGTATAATTTGCTTGACATGCTAAAGCTATGGGCCTATGGTTATGTGGTGTTGTGTGTTTTATACTCCCTCCATCCCATTTTGTTTCCAACTTCCCATTTTAGGAACTCTCATTTTTTGTGTTCTAATTTGAAAAGTTCAAAGTTTTGACCATCTCTTTCTTTATTACCCTTCTTTATATTTATTTTTAAATACAATTTTGATTCCCAATTTTTTTTAAGCAAGATGGAGGACATTTCTGTAAATTTATTTGTCAAAGACACTTTCTTTGAAATTTGCGCAAAGTCGACTAGGATAAGGAGCATCAGTTATTATTGTGCCTCTAATTTTTCTTTATTTCTCGTTTTTTCTTATTTTATTTGTTTTCTGTTGTAAATGCTTTTGTGGATGCCCTAAACACTGAATTGTTGTTCTTTTGTTGGGTTTCATTCATTATTTTTTCTGTTGCTTATTGCTTAATGGTCAATCAGTTGTTTTGTTTTTCTCATGTGTTTTTAAATTATTAGTTTTGCTTAAATGGTGATTATTTGGTACTCTTCTCTCCTTGGGTTTTTAATTTATCTGGCTCCATTATCCTTGCCTCGACTGAATTTCTCTCTCTCTCTCTCTCTCTCTCTCCATATACATGCATAGATATGTATATCAATATTGATTAAGAACATTTATATTGTGGCAGGTGTTATGGCTTTATGTGCCACCAGTTCCTATTATGATGTCACTGAGATAGCAACCAGGATTCTTCCAAATATTGTTGTACTTACAATTGATCCTGACAGGTTATCTTTTCTTTTGATAATTTATATTGCCATTTTTACTTCATCCTTCATTGTTTTTCCAATACATTCTATCTTTATATATATATATATATAAGAAATGCCTCGAAGGGCATGGTCTGAGTCTCTGTGGCATCATGTTCCTGACAATAAAATGATATCCCTTCTCCTGGTATCGTGTATCTTCTATCTGTTGGAATTTTAGGTGGTTACATCATAAAGTTTACTTCAGTTGGTGAATTGTAGAAAAACACTACAATCATAAAAATAGCAAGATTTAACATAGGAATAGTTCTACATTTTGGCAGTTAAAGTTAGTTTAAAAATACAAAAATAACATTTTCTTATGGTCATTAAACTGGTCTTTATATTTGGAACAGTTACAAGTTTTATTGTAACTTTGTGTTGGGAAAAAGAGGTTTGGTTACATATGTTTGTCTTATACAATTGTTTAACAATAAACGAAAGTACACTCATCTCTTTCAAATTAGAAATCACTGTTACCTAAGTTCTGTTGTTAAGTTGCCCCTACTACTGTATGGGGGTGTATATAGGCCTCGTTTGGTAGAGCTGTGGGAAAGTGATTATAGCTTATAACTTAACAGCTTATAGCTTATAACTGTGAATATAAGCTGATTTTTTACTTATAAATTAAGCTTCTCCTCCCCCACTCAAAGAATAAGTTGATTTTTGACTTACAAAAAGCTATAAGCTGTATTGTTAAGCTGAACCAAACACATCAAAATAGCTTAAATTAAGCTAAAAACTGAAATAAGCTAGAAATAAGCCCTACCAAACATGGTCATAGTATGAGAGGCAGAAGTACATATGAAGACTGAATATTGTCAATTTTGAGGCTCTAGGAAAAATTGATTTAGGTTGATTTTCACTAGGTGTTCCTCTTGTCATCTGTAAAACTTTCTTTTGTGAAAGTCTTTGATGTATATCACTTTTCCTAACTCCTAAATCTTTCCTTTTCCTTTTCATTTTCTCCCCTGCCCTGGATTTGTTAAATTATTTTCTTTAAGTTGTTAAATTTTAGGTCCTTGTTCTTTGTTTTGTATTCTACAGTCGTTTATATTAAACCAGAATAGCATATCCATTTTTTGTTTTGTTTTTTTTTGTTTTTTTTTTTTGTGGGGAATTATGTAAGATTTTTACTCTCCTTTCTGTGGAACAGTGACGTCCAATCAAAGGCATTCCAAGCAGTTGACCAATTTTTACAAATAGTGAAGCAGAACCATGAGAAGGTGTGTTACTGGATTCTTCTTACTTTTGATTTCAGTGGGGCATTTTCTTTTTCTTTTTCTTCTTCTGGGGAGCATTTTTTTTTAGATATTTCAGAATCTGTAGGACATTATGAAGCACAAAAAATAGCTGAAATGTTACATTGTGTTTATCAAGTAGTGAACCAATCCAGTCTTGTGTGTCCTTCATATATGCTATCTCAAGTGAAATAGTAAGTGGTACGAATTTGCTATGATACAGCTTTGTCTTGCCCCTTTGACTTACAAGATTACTTCACCCCAAAAGTCCATATCCTACCGTACCTTGTGCGTCTATCGTACTTAACAAGGGTACTGTGTCTTCCATAGGGAGTCAAAAGCTCATCATCGTAACGGGTCCATACATGTATTTAATTCCACCTTCTTTCAGGCCAAGTTACCGTGCAGGTTCAAATTATAGGGTGCGACGTCCAAAACAGGTCTCTGCTCCTGGTGGTGCATAAAATGATTCTTCCATATCTAACACACGTGCCAGTCATTTGCCAACTGCTCCTTATAAATTGCAAAATTGTTATTTCAGCTTATGAACGTATTTTGGCCTTGTTTGGGAAGTTGTCTATTTTAATAGGTTATTTTAGTTTTTGGCTATTTTAGTAGACTAAAATTTGTGTATGAGAAGAGAGTTGGATTTTTTTGTAGTTGGATGTGATATTTGTGGGAGAAAAAGTGAAATGATTATGGGTTTGATGTGACATTTTGCCTTATTGGCTATTTTAGCCTATTTTGTCTTTTTGTGGATTTTAGCCTAAAAAGCCCAATTTTAGCCTTTGCCAAACAAGGCCTTTGCTTATGGAACCTAGCATATATGGACTAAATGAGTAATCTTTTGCTTATCTATTAATGTCTTTTCTCGATAAATTATTGGGCATACTCAAACATACAGATTCAATTGGAACTAATAATGTGAGCAAACTGTAACATGTAGCTCTATTTATATTAGTGTAAATTATTGTCTTTTGTGGGAAAGCGAAGAAATAATTTCAAGTAACTGTCAATACAGGGGAGGAAGTTAGCTATGATGATGGTGATTGTTTCCTTCTTAGTCCTCTAAGGTTCAATTACATTGTTGTTCTGTATTTGTTGTCTTTCGTGTAGACAAATGTAGGGGATACCACTGGGAGTACAGGTGGACTAATGACATCAATACCTGGAAACGATAGTTTACTTGGGTAAGTTAATTACTATATAGTTAATCTGTGGCAGTTATATACTTCCTTGATTTTTGATTCTATTGGATGGTATATAGTTCTTCTCTTGCAATATTATATGTAGAAATTTAATGTATAAAGAGAAATAGAGAATTGTATTATTGATTGATTTATATTGATATCTATTACAATGATTCATGATTCCTATATATAGAAGAGGGTGAGTGTGTAGTAGGTAAGGAGTAGGTGAAGTGGAGGTGGTAGTGGTGTAGTGGGTTAGGTTTAGTAGAGTAGGTTTAAGTGGGTGAAGTAGGTGATACGTTTTAACAGCCCCCCGCAAACTCAAAGGGGATAGGAACTAACCAACTTGAGTTTGGAGAGAATAACAAAACAAGAAAATACATAAAAATAAAAGAGGATAAGAGACACTGTATGGTCGTGTCAGACCATTGGTGAAAACACTGGATGGTGGTGTCATAACGTTGTAGAGGACACTGTATAGGGGTGTCATAACCATGTAGAGGACACTGTATGGTGGTGTCAGACCGATGTAGAAGACAGTTTATGGGGTCATGTCGGACCGATGTAGAAGACAGTTTACGGGGTCATGTCGGACCGATGTAGCAGACAGTTTATGGGGTCATGCCGGACCGTTGACATGACCCCATAAACTGTCCCGACATTGATTCCGGTCAGCTTCTACAACGGTCCAGCATGACCTCGTAAATTGTCCAGACATTATCTGTTACAACGGTCTGACACGACCATACAGTGTCTCCTATCCTCTTTTATTTTT
>NW_021026953.1:180620-207084 GCF_004153795.1 Camellia sinensis | reverse complement strand
ACTTCTTATTTTACAAGACCAAATGACACTCCTTATATAGGAGATATTACAAACATCATTATAACCCATTATATGCCACTTACATATTATATATTACCACTATCTACCACTATCATATTATATACATGCCACTATCTACCACCAACAATTGTATTATTGATTGATTTATATTGATATCTATTACAATGATTCATGATTCCTATATATAGAAGAGGGTGAGTGTGTAGTAGGTAAGGAGTAGGTGAAGTGGAGGTGGTAGTGGTGTAGTGGGTTAGGTTTAGTGGAGTAGGTTTAAGTGGGTGAAGTAGGTGGAGAGTATGTGGATTTAGTGGGTTAGGTTTAGTGGAGTAGGTTTAAGTGGGTGAAGTAGGTGGAGAGTATGTGGATTTAGTGGGTTAGGTTTAGTGGAGTAGGTTTAAGTGGGTGAAGTAGGTGGAGAGTATGTGGATTTAGTGGGTTAGGTTTAGTGGAGTAGGTTTAAGTGGGTGAAGTAGGTGGAGAGTATGTGGATTTAGTGGGTTAGGTTTAGTGGAGTAGGTTTAAGTGGGTGAAGTAGGTGGAGAGTATGTGGATTTAGTGGGTTAGGTTTAGTGGAGTAGGTTTAAGTGGGTGAAGTAGGTGGAGAGGGTAGTGGTGTAGTGGGTTAGGTTTAGTGGAGTAGGTTTAAGTGGGTGAAGTAGGTGGAGAGTATGTGGATTTTAACATTATAATATTAGGGAAAGTTCGCCAAAAGATTTCACTTTGACACTGAATGTGACAATTGAAATGCCAGATGGGCCATGAGTTCCTTGACCCTCAAAGGAAAGCCTTCTGAACAAACGCCACTTGCTCCAGCAAAATCTAGTGCAGCTCTTACTTCAACAATCTCTAGTCCCAGCTCAGGTATGTATCTTGATTACTTAATTGGTTTTCCTCATTGTATTCAAATGCTACTAAAAGTTTGTTTGCTTCCTTTTGTGATGTTTTATGGTTTTGACCTAAAATGATCTGATCAATATTGATCTAAATGTATATCAAAATGTCATGATTCAAGGGTGTATTATAGTCTTTAAAAGAGTGGAGGAAACCCTTGTTTATCCATTGTCCACTTCAAATTTAATTATTGTTAAATGGTTATTATAGTATAGCTTCATTGGTTATATTTTCTATGTCTAAATGGTACTTTTATGTTTAACCACAGTTATTTGACAGGGATATGACAACTTTAATAAAAAGTACAGTTTGGAAACTTTGTGAACTTCTAAGATTTATGTTAGAATAGTTCTTTTAGTTATTTTTGTTCTCTTGTTAATATTTACTTAAGTTGAGGGTACGATGGTCATATTGCTACTTTAGGTTTTTTATATATATTTGAGTGATGTACAGTTGAGGGAATTAATTGGTTTTTAATATATACAAAGTTCTCTCTTCTTCTTCTTCTTCCTCCTAACTTTCAACCCTAATTTCTCCATTTTACATTCTCACTTGGTATCAGAGCTATCTCTTCTTCATTAGAAAGGGTTCTACAGATTCTAAAGATCGATCTGAGGTGACCGAGCCGTGCTGATGTCATCAGCCGTACGATGACATCAGCATGATGTCAGCAGTGTACGGACGGGTCCTACACCCCTAGAATCGAAATTGTCTCCTGAGATTTATGGTGATTTTTGTGGAATTTTTTGATCATCCCTGATGTGAGTTTTCGATTTTTGAAACTATTTCGTATTTTTGGGACTGTTTTTTTGAATCTACCTTTGGGACTATTTTTTTCTGGTTTTTCTTGCTGGGCTCACTTCCCTAGGAGCCGAAAATCACCCCTCTAAGGGTCCTTGATCTTAATTTGTTGTTTTACTCCTGTGGGGTTGATATTCTGTTCAATTTGTGGCTGTTTCTGGAGCCGAAAATCACTTGTGGCTGTTTCTGGAGACGAAAATCACCCCTCTAAGGGCTGACACCCTTCTAGCAAGGGATATTTGTCCTCTCTTTATTGATTGCTACTGTTGAGTTGATGTGTTGGTCTCATTTGGGTCCAAACTTGGTTGTTGAGCTAGTTCTGTGTTTATAGGTGTGATTGTGGGTATTGACTGTTTGCAAGTCTGGTTGATCATTATGGTTGAGATTGAGGCTAAGGCTATAACTATGGGTAAAGATGATGATATGCCTAAATCTATCACTACAAAGAAATTGAATGGTGCTAATTATTTGGCTTGGGCCCATGCTGTCAAGATTTTCTTACGAGGTAAGAAGAAGTCCCGCTATATGTCATAACGGCCTTAGGCCCATTTTTGAAACGTAATGGCTTGAAACATAATATCTTGAAACATGATGGCACGAGGCCCTTGAGTAAGTTGGCATTAAGCCCTTGAAACATTTGGCATTAAGCCCTTGAATTATTTGGCATTAAGCCCTTGAACATGCTTGTATGAACTCAAGAGGTGTCTCACACGGATTCTAGAGGTGACTCACTTCGTAGCACTTAGTTCCGTGTAGCACTTTGTTTCGTATAATAACAACTTATACGGAACGGCCATAGGCCCCGAGTCTTACAAACACTTCGAGTCGTGTGAAAGTATTTCATTCTTTTCTTTATTTCTTTTCATGCTTGGCTTCATTCACATAATTACATACATAATAATCATGCGTTAATAGAATGCTAATGACAATCATTAGCATGCTAATGACAATCATTAGCTATATGTGAAGCGTACTACTGCTCACAGTGTTGTGATGACGTGCTTGTTCCTCCCGGAGTGTGCCCTTAGCTTCAATCTCTCTCACTTCTTCCTTCTTCCTATCCTCTCTTCACTTTTCTCCCAGGAAATATTTTATGAGAAGGTTCCTAAGTCTTGAGCTCAATAAGAAGCTTATAGACATATATATATATAGATTGAATAAGGACAAAATCAATCGTTTAAACATCCGAAATTAAAATTTTTCAAAAATGCTTAATATTACCCAAAAATTATGCTGATCACATATATAAAATCAATTTCAGATAATTAAGCCCCTAAGGCTTCTAATTTCTGATTTAAACATTCTAATGTAACAGATACTTTTTCTTGTTTAAACAGATAGACACCCTTAGACATGGAGTTCGCTTAACCTTAATTTCGTATAGGATTTCACAATAAGCATTCAAAAACACAAAATAGGGTCTGAAGATATATCAGAAAACATGTACGAGGGTCTGGTTATTACACTCTCCCCCCCTTAAATAAGTTTGGTCCCTCAAACTTGTTTTACCTTAGTGTAGAAACAGATGCGGATACTGGTGTTGCATTTCCTCCTCTCTTTCCCAAGTTGCGTCGGTTCCGTAATGTTCTTGCCATTCAACCTTTACCATAGGAATTTCGCAATTTCGCAACTGCTTCACTTGCCGGTCGAGAATTTGGATTGGTTTCTCTTCATAAGTTTAACTTGTCATCCAACTCAATTTGGTGGTAATCAATAACATGAGACGGATCCGCAAGATACCCTCGAAGCATAGAGACATGAAACACGTTATGTACTTGACTCATATGTGGCGGAAGGGCAACCCGGTAAGCTACCGGACCCGCTCTTTCCAGAATTTGGAAGGGACCAACGTAACGGGGTGTCAACTTACCCCTTTTTCCGAACCTTGGGTGGCCTTTCATTGGAGTGACCTTTACAAGGACATGGTCATCCACTTGAAATTCTAAGTCCCTTCGTCGGTTGTCCGCATAACTCTTCTGTCTACTTTGTGCCGTTTTTAACCTTTCCCGAATAGTTTTAACTTTTTCAGTGGTCCACTGAATAATTTCGGGCCCTAACAAGGATTTATCTCCAACTTCAGCCCAACACACGGGAAAACGACACGGTCTTCCATACAGAGCTTCATAGGGTGCCATTTCAATACTTGAGTGGTAACTATTATTGTATGCGAACTCTACCAACGGTAGATGGGTTTCCCAACTTTCTTGAAAATCTAAAATACACATGCAAAGCATATCTTCTAACATTTGTATCGTTCTCTCGGATTGACCGTCAGTCTGAGGATGGAAAGCTGTGCTGAACTTTAATTCTGTACCCATGGCTTCTTGTAAACTTTGCCAGAATCTGGAAATAAACTTCGGATCTCTATCTGACACAATTGAGACCGGAACACCATGAAGCCTTACAATTTCATTAACATAAATTACCGCCAGTTTATCTGCATTATACTGAGTCTTTACTGGTAGGAAGTGAGTGGACTTAGTTAATCGGTCTACAATGACCCATATTGAATTCATACCTCGAGGAGTCCGTGGTAACCCTACAACGAAATCCATGGTCAAATGTTCCCACTTCCATTCTGGGATTGGAAGGGGCTGTAGCAACCTTGCTGGTCTCTGATGTTCTGCTTTTACTTGCTGGCATTGCAAACATTTAGAGATGAACTCCGCGATCTCTTTCTTCATATTTGGCCACCAAAAATTTTGTTTCAAATCTTGGTACATTTTGGTACTCCCTGGATGCATTGAAAATCTTGAGGTATGTGCTTCTTCCATCAACTTTTGTTTAAGGTTCAACACATTGGGGACACATACTCGGTTTTGAAATTTGAGCACCATATCTACCAAACTAAATCCCGGTTTCGAATTGGTCCCTAACTCACCACCTATCTTCTTTAAAGTTTCATCTTCCATCTGATGCAATTTAATTTCCTCAAGTAAGGTTGGTTGGGCCATCACTGCTGCCATTGAAGCTTCCTGTCCATGTAATATAAGGTCCACTTCCATTTTAGCCAATTCATCTGCTAATTCCTTTTGCCCTGTAACCAAATTGGTTAAAGTCCCCATACTTTTTCGACTAAGCGCATTGGCTTTGCCAGGATGGTAATGGATCTGCAAATCATAATCTTTAATAAGTTCCAACCACCGTCGCTGCCGCATATTCAACTCTTTTTGAGTAAAAAGGTATTTGAGACTTTTATGGTCAGTGTACACTTCGCAAGTAGTGCCATATAGATAGTGTCTCCATATCTTCAAAGCAAAAACTACTGCTGCTAACTCAAGATCATGCGTGGGATAATTCTTCTCATGGGGTTTCAATTGACGAGAAGCATAGGCGATAACTTTGCCATTTTGCATAAGTACACAACCAAATCCTTTATGGGAAGCATCACTGTAGATTACAAACCCTTCAGTACCGGATGGTTAGGCTAGCACTGGTGCTGTAGTCAACCTTATCTTCAATTCTTGGAAAGCAGATTCTCGCTCTTCTGACCATTCAAATGCAACTCCCTTCCGAGTCAGTTGTGTAAGCGGCACAGCAATTTTGGAAAAATCTTGAACAAACCGTCTGTAATAGCCGGCTAACCCCATAAAACTACGCACTTCAGTCACATTAGTAGGAGTTGGCCAATTCGCGATCGCCTCAATCTTGTGTGGATCAACAGAAACCCCTTCCTTTGTGATAACATGCCCCAGAAATGCCACCTTTAGCAGCCAGAATTCACATTTCTTTAGCTTTGCATACAGTTTATTTTCCCGAAGGGTTTGAAGGATCAAGCGAAGATGATTCTCATGAGCTTCTGCATTCTCTGAATAGATTAAAATATCATCAATAAAGACTACCACAAATTCATCCAAATAGGGCTTGAAGACGCGGTTCATCAAATCCATAAAGGCTGCTAGGGCGTTAGTCACTCCAAAGGGCATAACCAAAAATTCATAATGGCCATATCGGGTTCGAAAAGCCGTCTTCTCGACATCATCAGCTTTGACCTTTAATTGATGGTATCCGGACCGTAGATCGATTTTGGAAAAGACTTGTGCCCCTTGAAGTTGGTCAAATAAATCATCGATCCTTGGCAACGGGTACTTATTCTTGATTGTTACTTTATTAAGTTCCCTGTAATCGATACAAAGCCGGAGTGTTCCATCCTTCTTCTTCACAAATAAAACTGGTGCACCCCACCGAGACACACTTGGACGGATGAATCCTTTGTCCAGTAAATCTTGCAACTGAATTTTTAATTCCTTCATCTCGACTGGTGACATCCTATAGGGAGTCTTAGAAATGGGTTGAGTTCCCGATGCTACATCAATTATAAATTCAATTTCACGGTCTATTAATTGCCCTAGTAACTCCTCCGGAAAAACATCCGGAAATTCACAAACAACTGGAATCATGTTAACGTCCCCATTCATCACTTGCCCCTCCAAAACACTGCATAAATACCCCTGACACCCTTTCTGAATTAATTTACAGGCCCTAGCTGCCGAAATCAAATAAGGTGGAGAAGTCACTTCCTGTCCCTGGAAAACAAACTCTGACTGTCCCGGAGGGTGGAAATTAATTTACTTAGTCAAACAGTCTATAGTCGCCCCATATTCACTCAACCAATCCATTCCCAGAATAACGTCAAAATAGGTCATGTCGAGAGGTAACAGATTAGCATGCACCCGACTATCCCCAAGTTGGAGGTCACAAGCTAAATATACAGAAGTACAGATCATAGGGTCTCCCAAAGGTGATGACACACATAATATATAAGACAAGTTTTCTTCAGTTTTATCTAAATTAGGAGCAAATAGTTTCGACACAAAAGAGTGGGTGGAACCAAAATCAAACAATACATGGGCAGAATGACCGTGAACAATAAATGTACTTGACGCCACTGTTGCCGCAGTTTGCACATCTCCTGGAACCAATGAGAACACCCTGCCTTGTCTCGCGGTATCTTTATTGTTAGTTGGTTTGGCCGGTGCCTTGGGGTTGGTAGTTGGTGCAGACCCCACTGAACTGGTAGTAGTCATATTGTCACTTTGTTGCTGCTTCCCCTGAGGGCAATCCTTTATCACATGACCCGTTTTCCCACACTGAAAGTAGGCTCCAGACTTCCGGTAGCATATTCCACGATGCTTCTTTCCACACTCCACACATACGGGAATTGAATCCTGACTAGGGGTAGAAGCATGTGAAGTCCCTGAATTTTGCTTCTTGTTTGGTGGAGTAGTTGACCCCTTCGACCGTTGGCTGTTTTGTCTTTTCCCCTTCCATTCAGAAATTCGATTTTGTGCAGCAATATTTCCTTCCGCTATGATGGCCCTCTCCAACACATCTACATAGGTAGGCAACTTCAACATATTGACTCGGTCCAGAATAGCACCCCGTAATCCCCCTTCAAATTTCCGTGCCTTCTTATAATCCGTATCTACCATATGAGGTGCAAACCGGGCTAACTCTGCAAATTGAGCTTCATATTCAGCAACAGTCTTGTTCCCTTGTCTGAGAGTTTCAAATTCAGTCACCTTCTTATCTCGCATACTTTGAGGGAAATATTTATCATAAAACAACTCCAAGAACCTGTCCCATGTCAATCCTTGATGTATAGTTCTCGTAAGCATCCACCATCTCCGTGCCTCGTCCTCAAGGCTAAAGGCAGCCAGTTGCACCTTTTGAGCTTCAGTGCAAGGGAAAACTTCAATAATTTCTCTATTCCCAACGCCCATGCCTCTGCTTTCATGGGCTCTATTCCTCCTTTAAAGGATGGCGGTTTCGTCTTTTTAAACTCCTTAGTAAGGGTAATGGTCCGGTCTTCAGCATGGAAGTCTTGTACTGCCGGTGGAGGCCCCGGTGGCGGTGGCGGTTGTTGTTGAGGCTGTTGCTGTTGTTGCCGTAGGGTTTCCGCTATTTCCATAATCATTCTCTCCATCCTATCCAACCGTGCAGAAGTAGCATCTTCCGCATCTTCTGTCCTTGTCCTCACCATAGCCTATATAACAATCAATTATATACAATAGACATAATTTCAAATTGTTAGCATTATCAGAGTTCATATAACGTTGCCATCGATCTCTTCTATACTTTCGGGGTGTCATGCATGATACCTAAATCTTTTCTAGACACCCTAAAGCTCAATGGATCCGTGTGTGAGATAGCAACTCGTGCTCTGATACCATTTGTCACGCCCTAAACTTGCCCCTAAAAGTTTGGGCATGACCTATTCAGAAACGTACATTTAACCTGATGTACATGACATACAGGGCCTTACCGGAAGCACGTAATATGAAAATAATGAAACATATGAACTCCATTGAGCTACTTCTACATGCCAGGATCTCATACATCACATGTACCATAGTAGATAGATAAAGTCCCAACTATATCACAGAGCATCGGTTATATACATACACATATGCAGTCCCAGCCCCATAATTGGGCATGTACAAAAACAAAACTATTGAAGTTATATACATTCGACCTTAGGTGGCAATCAAACAGTAAGCCAACATCTTAACAGACTTCACAAAATAAATGGCCTTGCACAGTGCCTGAACATACGAAGGTTGACAAAAGAAAAACAGGCGTCATGGCTAGGACTGACCACCGGGTTGGTTACCTACAGAAACAGACATAACAGAGAACTTCGCCAATGGATGGGAGAGGAGGTCTGCCAATAATTCTTCCTCGCACTTCATCGAACTCAATGTTGAGGCCGGCAAGAAACTTGTAAATACGGTTGTCTTCCACAGTTTTCTTGTGGTGGTTGCAGTCGTCAACCGATTTCCATTCGTATGTGTTGAAGATGTCAAGATCCTGCCACAACCTTTTCAACGAATTGAAATATTTGGTGACGGAATCATCTCCTTGACGAATTTCTCCCAACTTCAAAGTTAATTCGAAAACTTGAGATTGATTTCCTAGGTCAGAATACATCTGACTAACATTATCCCACAATTCTTGTGCAGTAGTATAGCACATGTAATTAGAGCTTATATCCTCCTCCATGGAATTGACCAACCATGTCATAACTATGGAATTTTCAGCGTCCCAACTGTTGAACAGCGGATCATTAACAGCAGGAGCCTTCTTGTCACCAGTGATGTAACCGATCTTTCCTTGCCCACGGATATACATCCGGACAGATTGTGACCAGCGGAGAAAATTATCACCATTTAGGCGGATGGTGGTGATTTGGACAGAGTGAGAGTTTGACGTTTTCACCAGAATGGCAGCAGCAGGGGTTGAAGTGGTTTCGGACGTGACTTCCGACATGGCTATGACGGTTTTAGGGCTGCTGTAGTTTTTGTAGCTCTGATACCAACTTAGAAAATATGAGGACGAAGAACTCCGAAAATATGAGGAAGAAAGAATATATTTCTGTTATATTCAAAACTTCTTATTTTACAAGATCAAATGACACTCCTTATATAGGAGATATTACAAACATCATTATAACCCATTATATGCCACTTACATATTATATATTACCACTATCTACCACTATCATATTCTATACATGCCACTATCTACCACCAACACCACTATCATATGCCACTATCTTATTATATGCATTAACACAAATTTCCAGCAGTCAATCTGGCCGGTCTCTTCCTGATTATTATAGTAGTCTCAAGACTTTGTGGGATCAGTTACTGCAGCATCGACCTTTCACAACTGATGTGACCACCCAGAAACAACATTGGGAGGAGTTTATGATGGCTTCTTTTCTTTCTGGCTTAGATCCTGAGTTGCGAGGGTTCAAAGATCAGATTCTTGCCAGTGACACTCTACCTTCGGCTGCCAATGCCTATTCTAGGCTGTTACGCTCTTCATTGGGACAAGCACAATCCACTGTTGGGTCTTCTTTATCATCTTCTGCATTGGTTTCTAGTAGATCATGGGTCTACTCGCGGGGGTTTTCATAGTTCTTTTGGTTCCCGGAGCTCTTCTTCTGGTTTCCGGGGCTCTCGTGGAGGTGGTTCTCGTAGTGGTGGCTCACGTGGTGGTTTCCGTGGTGGCAGTAGTAGTGGACCTGGTTCTCGTACACGTGGTGATCGCAAGTGTACTCATTGTGGTTCCCAAGGTCATACTGAACCTTGGTGTTGGCAAAAGCATGGCAGACCTGATCATGTCCATCAGGTTATGGATGTCCCCTCCTCACAGTCTTCCTTGTTGTCCACTGGCTCGGATGCTTCTCCTGTTACTTCGCATGAGACACTCACTACTCAAATTAGTGAGCTTACTGCCCTTGTCCAGTCTCTCCGGCCTAGTCTACCTTCTTCCTCTACTGCTACCATGGCTAGTTCAGGTAATATTGCATGTGTGGCTAAGTCCTCTCAGCCTTGGCTCCTAGACTCTGGTGCTAGTTCTCATGTCTCTGGTAATTCCTCTCTTTTTGATACTCTTAGACCTGTTGATCATACCATTATACTTGCTGATGGATCTTCTCGGCCTGTCTGTGGTCAAGGTCCTCTTCATCCCACTCCATCCATGTCCTTACCTTCTGGTCTTTATGTTCCTAAATTTCCATTTAATTTGCTTTCTGTTAGCCAATTGACTCAAGCTCTCCATTGTTCAATAACCTTTTCTCCTACTTCATGTGTTTTGCAGGACCTCCAGACCAAGAGGATGATTGGTTCGGGGCATGAGAAGGATGGCTTATACTTTTTGGACGCTGAGACGTCTCCTCCTTCATCTGCTGTGTTGAGTGCTAGTGTATCTCCTCTTCAGTGGCATTTTCGCTTGGGTCATCCCTCCTTGGCCAAGCTCAAGTTAGCTGTTCCGGGTTTGAGTCATGTTTCTCAGATTGAGTGTGAAGCCTGTCAATTTGGGAAGCATCATCGTAGTTCTTTTCCTCGTCGTAGTGTTAGTCGTGTGTCTGAGTCTTTTGCTCTTGTCCATACAGATATTTGGGGTCCTTCTAGAACTCCTACTGTTAATGGGTTCTTTTATTTTGTTATTTTTGTGGATGCTTACTCTCGGATGACTTGATTGTTTTTAATGAAACAAAGATCTGATTTGCCTTCCATCATCTCTAAGTTTTATAATGAAATCTTTACTCAATTTGGCAAATGTATTAAGATATTTCAGTCTGATAATGCCTTAGAATATGTGCAATCTATTGTAACTACCTTTTGTGATGCTCATGGTATTATTCATCAAACTAGTTGTCCTCATACATCCCCACAAAATGGTGTTGCAGAACGGAAACACCGCCATTTGCTAGATGTTGCTCGCACCCTGATGTTTAATATGCATGTCCCCAAACAGTTTTGGGGCGATGCTGTTCTCACTGCTTGTTTGCTTATTAATCGCATGCCCTCTAGTGTTGTACACACATCTCCCTATTCTCTGTTATATCCCACCACATCTCCTTTTCCCTTGCCTCCTCGCATTTTCGGGTGTGTGGCCTTTGTCCATGTTCTTGACCCTGGGTTGGATAAGTTATCTCCTCGTGCACGCAAGTGTGTGTTCTTAGGTTATTCTCGCACTCAAAAAGGGTACTGGTGTTATCATCTTGAGTCTCGTCGCTACTTTGTTAGTGCTGATGTAACGTTTTTTGAGTCTACTCCGTTTTTTTCTTCCTCTGGGCAACAGTTATCTCCTGATCTTCTCTCTTCTCGTGAGGGGGAGCCAGCCTCTCTCGCTCCTACTCTTCCCTCTTATGCTCCTTCCACATCCACTCCTCTATCCTCTCTCTCTCCTCTCATTTCTACCCTCCTTTGCAGGTTTATCAACGGTCTCAAGCTCGTCGCATTGTGTCTTATGGCCCGGCCAGTTCATCTCCTTCGTCTGAGGCCCCTATTCCACCTGCTGCTCTACCATCTGATGACCTTCCTATTGCCCTCCGCAAAGGTAAACGCACTTGCACTCAACATCCTATTGCTCATTTTGTTTCTTATGATCGCCTCTCTCCTGGTCTTCACTCTTTTGCTTGTAGCTTGTCGAGTATTTCCATTCCTCGCACCTATCTTGAGGCTATGTCCATCTCTAGTTGGAAGTTTGCCATGGATGAGGAAATGCATGCTCTTCATCAAAATCAGACCTGGGACCTTACCCTCTGCCCTCTGGCAAATCTATTGTGGGTTGTCGTTGGATTTATACTGTTAAGTATCTTCCTGATGGAACTGTTGAGCGCCTTAAGGCTCGCCTGGTAGCTAAAGGCTACACCCAAACCTATGGTGTTGATTACTTGGAGACTTTTTCTCCTGTGGCCCGTCTTAACTCTGTTCAGATTCTTCTCTCTGTTGCCGTTAATCAGTCTTGGCCTTTATATCAAGAATGCTTTTCTCCATGGTGATCTCCACGAGAAGGTCTATATGGATCAGCCCCCTGGCTATGTTGTTCCCGGCCAAGAGCATCTTGTTTGTCGATTGAGGAAGGCCTTGTATGGTCTTAAGCAGTCCCCTCGTGCCTGGTTTGATCGCTTCAGTGTTGTTGTGCTTGCCTATGGCTTTCACCGTTCCACTTTTGATCACTCTGTTTTTGTTCGCCACTCGTCTACTGGGAGTATTGTTCTTATTGTCTATGTGGATGACATCATCATTTCAGGGAGCGACTCCAATGGTATTGCTGCTTTGAAGCAGTATTTGGGACAACAATTTCACACCAAAGACTTGAGCCATCTTCGGTATTTTCTTGGGATTGAAGTTGCCCGTTCTTCTCAGGGCTTGTTTCTTTCTCAACGGAAGTATGTTCTTGATCTTCTTACTGAGACTGGTCTCTTAGGCACTCGCCCCAGTGATACTCCCATGGATTCTAGTGTCAAGCTTGCTGGTAACACTGGCGACTTCTTTCCTGATATTGGTCGTTATCGTCGGTTGGTTGGCAAGTTAATATATCTCACTGTCACTCGTCCAGATATTACCTATGCTGTGGGTGTGGTCAGTCAATTTATGCATGCTCCCCGCCAACCCCATTTTGTGGCTGTATGTCGTATCTTGCAATACTTAAAGCGTGCTCCAGGTCGGGGGTTGCTCTATCGCCCCTCTTCCTCCTTGTCTGTCGCTGGCTTCAGTGATGCTGATTGGGCTGGTAATACGACTGACCGCCGTTCCACCTCAGGCTATTGTACTTTTGTTGGTGGTAATCTTGTCACTTGGCGTAGCAAGAAACAGACCGTCGTTGCTCGTTCTAGTGCCGAGGCTGAATATCGCGCCATGGCTCATACTGCTTCTGAGATGCTCTGGGTTCAGTCTCTTCTCCAAGATTTTGGCTTTTCTGTTTCCACTCCTATGCGCATGTTTTGTGACAATCAGGCTGCTATCTTCATTGCCAATAACCCTGTGTTTCATGAACGCACCAAACATATCGAAGTTGATTGCCATTTTATTCGTGATCTCTTACTCCGCAAGCAACTGGTGACTCCTTATGTTCGTTCTGAGGATCAATTGGGTGATATTCTCACCAAACCTTTGGCTCGGCCTTCATTTCTTCGTTTGTCTGCCAAGCTGGGCATGTTCGATCTCTATGCTCCAGCTTGAGGGGGAGTGTTAGAATAGTTCTTTTAGTTATTTTTGTTCTCTTGTTAATATTTACTTAAGTTGAGGGTACGATGGTCATATTGCTACTTTAGGTTTTTTATATATATTTGAGTGATGTACAGTTGAGGGAATTAATTGGTTTTTAATATATACAAAGTTCTCTCTTCTTCTTCTTCTTCCCCCTAACTTTCAACCCTAATTTCTCCATTTTACATTCTCACTATTTATTTTATTTATTTGTTTCGTTTTTGGTACATGCTGATATTATTTAATTGTGCTTTCCCCAGAGAGTTAACATTTCCTGAAGTTGTCAATATTTACACTAGTATATTTGTTAAGATAATTGTATGGGGAGAGAGAGAGAGAGAGAGAGAGAGAGAGAAGAGAATATCTATATATTGAATAATGTTGTATAATATTGTTGTATTGAACTATTACAAAAGGCGGCCTATATATAGGACTTGTATGTAGTGCTAATCAAGAAATCATGAGAATAAGGAAATCTATAGAAATATGGAAACCTAATATGGAAAATAATATATTTTAGATATGCTTTAACAGCTCCCCTCAACCTTGAGTAGGTAAAATTAACTTGAGTTTTGGAAGAACAAAACATAAAAAATAAATGAGAGTTTGTTGTGTACAGCAAACGAAAGAACCTGCTAGGGACAATTGAGAAGAGTTTGTGTCACGCCCTAAACTTGCCCCTAAAAGTTTGGGCATGACCTATTCAGAAACGTACATTTAACCTGATGTACATGACATACGGGGCTTTACCGGAAGCACGTAATATGAAAATAATGAAACATATGAACTCCATTGAGCTACTTCTACATGCCAGGATCTCATACACCACATGTACCATAGTAGATAGATAAAGTCCCAACTATATCACAGAGCATCGGTTATATACATACACATATGCAGTCCCAGCCCCATAATTGGGCATGTACAAAAACAAAACTATTGAAGTTATATACATTCGACCTTAGGTGGCAATCAAACAGTAAGCCAACATCTTAACAGACTTCACAAAATAAATGGCCTTGCACAGTGCCTGAACATACGAAGGTTGACAAAAGAAAAACAGGCGTCATGGCTAGGACTGACCACCGGGTTGGTTACCTACAGAAACATACATAACACAGAGTGAGCCAGACTCAGTGAATAGTAATACTTAAATAAAACGATGCTTAATTTGAAATATAATGCATCAAGCGTAAGAAGATGCACGCATAGTTAGTCTGATTCTGTACTAATGTCATAACGGCCTTAGGCCCATTTTTGAAACGTAATGGCTTGAAACATAATATCTTGAAACATGATGGCACGAGGCCCTTGAGTAAGTTGGCATTAAGCCCTTGAAACATTTGGCATTAAGCCCTTGAATTATTTGGCATTAAGCCCTTGAACATGCTTGTATGAACTCAAGAGTTGTCTCACACGGATTCTAGAGGTGACTCACTTCGTAGCACTTAGTTCCGTGTAGCACTTTGTTTCATATCATAACAATTTATACGGAACGGCCATAGGCCCCGAGTCTTACAAAACTTCGAGTCATGTGAAAGTATTTCATTCTTTTCTTTATTTCTTTTCATGCTTGGCTTCATTCACATAATTACATATATAATAATCATGCGTTAATAGAATGCTAATGACAATCATTATATGTGAAGCGTACTACTGCTCACAGTGTTGTGATGACGTGCTTGTTCCTCCCGGAGTATGCCCTTAGCTTCAATCTCTCTCACTTCTTCCTTCTTCCTTCTTCCTATCCTCTCTTCACTTTTCTCCCAGGGAATATTTTATGAGAAGGTTCGTAAGTCTTGAGCTCAATAAGAAGCTTATACACATATATATATATAGATTGAATAAGGACAAAATCAATCGTTTAAACATCCGAAATTAAAATTTTTCAAAAATGCTTAATATTACCCAAAAATTATGCTGATCACATATATAAAATCAATTTCAGATAATTAAGCCCCTAAGGCTTCTAATTTCTGATTTAAACATTCTAATGTAACAGATACTTTTTCTTGTTTAAACAGATAGACACCCTTAGACATGGAGTTCACTTACTTAACCTTAATTTCGCATAGGATTTCACAATAAGCATTCAAAAACACAAAATAGGGTCTGAAGATATATCAGAAAACATGTACGAGGGTCGATAGGAATCCCATATAATTATGTTTCTAATATTATTAAAATCTTATTTTATGATTATTTTTATGTTTTCTAGGATTTTTAGGGTAGGGGTATTTTGGTAATTTTTATATTTGCTGAAATGGGCTGTAGGAGTCACCCATAGGTTGTCTTGTGGGTGAAGTTTATTTAATTGGTTTTATTTATGTTTCTTATTTGGTCTTAAATTGATTTTGAAATTCAAAGTAGTTTTAGTAGTTTCCTTTCTTTTTTTTTATTTTTATTTTAGTTAGTTTAGGATGTCTCTTAGTTTTATATAAAGCTATGTAATGCTTATAATATAATAGAGTTGATATTTTATAAAATTTTCAGAGCTTTGAAGCCTCTTTTGTGTTTGTGTGATGCAACCTTACCCTAGGTGTGATGCCTAAGGCCTCTAGGAGTGATTCTTAGAACTATCTTTTTTTTCTTTTCTTAAATTTCAGCACTTTCACAGCCCAAATACTGTTCACGAATGCTCACAGCCTAATAACAACCCCTAAAACAGTGCCACAATTCATCTCTTTATACTCAAACTCTTACCCCTTTATTACCCTAAACAAACCCTTTAAACCCCTATACGATTATCATTGCAATTTCAGCCATAAAACCAAATTAAAGTCAGCCCCAAAAGCACACTGTTGTTACTGTCCTTACTCATCCTACATCAGGGGATCTTGCCTTAGGAAATATTGTTTCAAAGAATAATGCATTGTTAGGTAAATGGTTTTGGTGATAAATTTTGATATAGGTTGTGTGGGTCACCTATGAGTTGTCTTGTCTTGTAAGTCAAGTTATTAAATTAATTTAATTTTTGGTTTTATTTGGTCTTAGATAGGTTTTGAAAGACAAAAGTTTAGTAATTTTCTATTTTGAAGTCCTAGTTAGTTAAGTCAGACTCTAAAATCTATATAAAGTCATGTAATACTTTTAATTCAATAGAGTTGATATTTCATAAACTTTTTAGAGCTTTGAAGCCTCTCTTGGGTTTGTGGGATGCAACTCTAATTCTAGGTGTGATGTGTAGACTTTTTTTTCTTCTTCTTTCTTTCTTAAATTTCAGCACTTTAACAGCCAAAACATTTTCACAGTACCCAGAACAGCCCCAAAGATTAGTCTTCCTTCTTGTTACATTAAGCCTTGACCCTAATTCATTCATACACTAGTAGAAGCCCTAAATTTTCCATTACCTTTCAGCTTGAAACCACAATAAAAACCCATAGAAATTCAGCGTTGCAGTTCTCACAGTGCTGTCCTGCATCACTTTATGGCATGCAATCATTAAAAGTAAACATGGAGTTCAAGCTAATGGGTGGGATTATCATGTGGTTACTAGGTGGAATTCTTGATTAATGTGGAAATTCATTTCTCATAGTATTCATTTGTTTTCTTGGTCCATCTGATTTAAGGTAGGGAATGGGAGAGAATTTGGTTTTGAGTGCATATTCCCTCATTTGTATCGTCTTTCTTGATCCCACAATGTTTCTGGAACTTCTATGGCGTTTTCTGATGTGACTCTGACCTCTTGGAATTTTAATTTATTTCGGAATCTTAATGATTGTGACATAAATGATTTGACTTCTTTAGGGAGCCTATTTGAATCTTGATTCTGTGGATTGTAGATCATCGTTTATTAATTCATCAGCAGTGTTTTCTTTGTAAGTCTTACTTTGATATGATTATTGATGATTTTAATGTTTCTTTTTTTCCCTCTCATTTGATGATATGAAATGCATGTGTGCTGTTAAAATTGATGTATTATTGATTGATTGTTATTTATTACAAATGGTGAGGGGCTCCTTATATAGGAGATGTAGTGGAGTAGGTGGTAGTAGGTGGTAGTGGTAGGTGTGTAGTAGGTGTGTAGTAGGTGGTGGTAGGTGTAGTAGGTGGAGTAGGTGATGGTAGGTTTTAACAAAAGGTACTAGACAGTTATGAACAACCAACAATTGTTTACTATGGCGTGTTTGTTTGTTTATTTATTTATTTTATTATTATTAAATTAATAATTATATATCTAGGTGTTGACTTCTTAAAGAAATAATACCTTTTTCTTTCATTCCTTGATTGTTTGTTTATTTATTTATTTTATTGTTATTAATAATTGTACCTCTAAGTGTTGACTTCTTAAAGTCAAACCTTCCTTTTAAGCTGTTTTTATATATGATTACTTTTTCAGAGAAGTCTCTATCTAATTTGAGATTTTTTATTTTCTCAGTTTCAAGTTTGGTACCAAAAAATACTCTGAAGATTACCAAAGCCGAAGATGATGACTTGTGGGGTTTGATAGCTGCCCCTCCTCCGAGATCGACTTCAAAACCTTTGAACTTGAAAACCAGTGGAACAGTTGACAATGACGATCCATGGTCTGCCATTGCTGCTGCTCCACCTACCACAAGGGCCAAACCTTTGTCAGCTGGGCGAGGACGAGGTGCGAAACCTGCTGGTCCAAAATTGGGTGCCCAAAGGATAAACCGGACATCCTCATCTGGGATTTAAATTATAGGTAAAAATTAAAAATTAAAAATAAATAAGAAGAAGAACAAGCAAATGGAAATGCGAACAGCTGAGTTATGTACATTTTTCTCTTCTTAGGATTCATTGTTCATTTCAAAATATAATGAAATTAGGGCACAATGAAATTAGGGCACGGCGAGTTGAACATTTGATTTGTAATATCATTTTTTTCTGTCAATCATTATAATTTGACATGGAATAGCGTTAAAATGTCAAATTTTGACAAGTTTTTTACTGGTATAAATGTCATTTTGGCACACTCAACATAATTTTGTCATGATCTTATTGTGATAATCTAATGATTCAAATTTAAAGTTGAAGTGAAATTATGTCATTTTTGGATGTGTAGTTTAAAAATATTTTATTGTTATTTTATTGAATTTTTAAGTTTAGATGTTAAGATATGTCATTTGTTGATGTGTTTTATCTAATAAAAATCACAAGAAAATTATTACAAGAAAATCATTACAAATTGAGTATCTCTCGTTCTTCACATCATTGGATCAAAATCCTCTTTTCAATAAGCTTGAGTTGGAACAAAGGTCATTGCCAAACTTGGGCCTCCAAAAAAATGTATTTTAATGGAACTCCGAGTCGGTTGTTTCTAGTAAGTCTTGGTTTGGCATTTTTGCTAGGCTATATAATCACAAAAGATAAAAAAAAAAAATTATAAAATTACAAAAAGACAAAAAAGTTACAAAAGTATCAAACTACCCTATATATAAACAAAAAGTCAAAAAAGCATCATTCTATACTAAAGATAATTTTGTCATTCCAAATCCAAAAAGTTAAAAAAGCCAAACAAGAATATCCAAATGACTAAAAAAGTCACAGGCAAAAAAAGTCAAAAAAATCAAAAAGTCAATTAAAAAATTCATTGCCAAAAGTAGAAAATTAATCAGAAAGTATAAATTAAAACAATAATTTTCTCAATTTTTCAATAATTAAAATTTTCAATTAATTCAAGTATCTTTGCCTCATAAGTTATAAAAAATTACATCAAACATTCGAGTACATACTCTCAAAATATATATATTGAAAAAAAAAGAAGATAAATTACAAATACACTCTCTGAAATTTGTTTAACATATAAATTGTCTCCTGTGGTTTGAAAGATTACAAATATCTCTTTGTCTGAAATTTTTTATTTATCAAAATTACTTAAAAAAGTGAAATTTCTAATTGTTCTCATATTTAATAATAAAATTACGTAAATTATTAATTGAAATATATTTCTAATATCATTAAAAACTGTTAATTAATTTGATAATCTATTAATAAAATTATGTTATAAAATTATAAATTTCAAAAGATAAGATATAATTTCTAAAATTATAAGGGACAATTTATATTTTAAACAAAACTCGTAAATGTATTTATAATTTATTAAAAAAAATAATAATTAAAAATATATATATACGCAGCCCCCTAAGCTGCACCGATCACGGCCTCCATAATCCATTATAGCAGCTTGCTACAGTTCTATAAAAAAAAAAAAAAAAAAAAAGGAGGTTTTCGCAAATAGCTCAGTGAGCTCACATGAAAGGGAATGTTCTATAAATTTTGGTAAATTTAATTTTGAATTTTTGTTATCTAAAGATTCACACTCTAAAATACTTTGAGAAACTCACACACCTACTTACCTTTGTATACATATTTAATGAAATATTTTTTTAATGACAATTATATCTTAAAAACAAAATGACTATAATAGACATCAAAACACACCCTTAATTACTCCTCAACCTTTCCCTGAAATTTCTTTCATTGGTCTCTCTCTCCTTTGGATTCATTCATGCCGACATCTCCGACTTTCCAGCCATTGTGACGACCCTCGCCTTGGAATGAAATGAAATCAGTTGCTTATGCTTCTTAAAATCAATCCCACCAAATCCATAACTAATTGTACGGGGAAGAAATAATTCTCCTCGTATAATCCTGTTGACCAAGCCCACACTCCTCCGTACGACGTCGCTTTGTTACCTGAAAACACAAACGTGAGCTAGCCGGCGGGTGTGTGCCGGAAACCTCTCCGATGCCTAAGTCAGAAAACTTGACAAATAGACAAAGCTCTATGTTCTCAGGGCCTTCCCTGGGCCGGAGTAACATTGCGGCCTTCCCTGGGCCGGAGTAACATTGCGGCCTTCCCTGGGCCGGAGTAACATTGCGGCCTTCCCTGGGCCGGAGTAACATTGCGGCCTTCCCTGGGCCGGAGTAACATTGCGGCCTTCCCTGGGCCGGAGTAACATTGCGGCCTTCCCTGGGCCGGAGTAACATTGCGGCCTTCCCTGGGCCGGAGTAACATTGCGGCCTTCCCTGGGCCGGAGTAACATTGCGGCCTTCCCTGGGCCGGAGTAACATTGCGGCCTTCCCTGGGCCGGAGTAACATTGCGGCCTTCCCTGGGCCGGAGTAACATTGCGGCCTTCCCTGGGCCGGAGTAACATTGCGGCCTTCCCTGGGCCGGAGTAACATTGCGGCCTTTTTACCGAGTCTTTGGCACTTTGGGCCACAAAGCCCATCTCATAGCTCGGCCCAATTTTTACCAAAAATTACCCTCTCAATTGCCCCTTAATTCCATCTGAGCAACATGATTGGGATTACCAGTCTACTGGCCGAGCTAGAGTTTATTAAGCCTTTCCAGCCGAGCTAAAAACCCTTTAGCCTCTCCAGCCGAGCCAAAAACCCTTAGGCTCTCCAGCCGAGCTAATTTTACTTCGGGCTTCACTTTGTTCGGTCAAAACGTCTGTTCAATCACGACTGTAACGCTTCCCTTTCCGTATACACGTGGCACGTCCCCATTCGTAGAAGGCAACTGTCAACGCCGTCTTCGTGTTTCGCAATTTTTGAACAGTTCCCGCTTCTTCCCTTTTCTTTTCCCTCTCTCTCATTTCACCAAACACTCTTTTTCATTCTTGAACCATTCACCTTCTTCTCTCCCTTGTTCCTGAGCCCCTGAGTTTTGAGCTTGCTGTGTTCGTGCCTCCATTGCTGCCATTGCCTCCATTTCCTAGCTTCTTTCTTATTCGGGTAAGCAAGCCTATCCTTCTTGCTCTTTGTCTGCTTTACCATCTGTATAGTTTTGTTTTGTATGCTTTTTGCAAACACTTTCTTCCATTTATTGCTTTTGCTTTTGTACTTTCACGAAAAAATAATAGCAGAGCTCATGTGTGTATGAACTTCTATAAAAAACTAGTTTTAGATCCAAAATCTCGCCCCAACCGAACTAGGATACTGTTTTTGTGCTAGTGGTAGATTACTTTAGTCAATAGCCGAACTAGGACTTGTGGAGATGACAGTAGCTTCAAAAAATAACCTCCTGATTCACTTTAGCCGAAATAAGATCACCGAACGAAGTCTGAATACATTGAACTAAGAACCTTAGTCTTCAACCGAGCTAAGCCCTATGGGGCTAAGCCAGCTTTCTTAGTTTCTAAACCAAACTCAGAAAGCTGCCCCTAGTGGCTTAACCGAAGCAAAAAACCCACTGTTCGAACCGAGATAACAAATCCTAAAGGAAAACCGATCTTGCGCACAATAAGTTCAAACCGAACTATCGAGTGTTGTGCAGAACCGAAACAGAACCAGCCCATAAAGCCGAAACAGGGCTCATTTACCTTGTTTTTAATTTGTAGCACAGTTCAATGATCTGTGCTTAACCCCTTTGTTTTCTACTTTGCAGACTTAGGTTACCCAGGCACTCCTGCGTGCGCTCAACCGAGCTACTGGGCACAATTTTTTCACCGATATAACTTATTGGTAAATTATACAAATGGGTAAGTATAGGTACTTGGTAGAGACCCCTGGTGGTATGGCCGAATTCCGAAGGGATTATGGCATTCCAGACGATGTACACCTTACCCTAGCCAAGAAGGAAACCATTCCGTGGAATAACCAAGGCTTTGTCCCCTTTACTGTTTTATCCATTATAGAAACCGGACTAAGGTTCCCGGTCCAGCCTTTAATTTGTGAATTTCTTAGGCAAACCAGACTATGCCCAACCCAGCTATCCACCAATACATACCGGATAATAATGGGTATCGCCGAGCTAAACCGCCAAACAGGCCTGAACCTCGGTTTAGCCGAAATCTTCCACCAATACTCCATAGGTTCCAAAGACGATGGCTGGGTTTATTACCTTAGGATACGCCGACGTAGAGAAAAGATAATAAAAAATACACCGGATAAGGATGTTAATGATGATGACTTCTTCTGGGTATCGGGCAATTTTGAGGATCAACAAGCCCAAATCCCCGGCCGAAGTATTAACTGGAAGAAAGGAGAACCTGGTAAAGTTACTTCGGTTTTGTGCATGTTTTTCTTTTACTTCGGTTTCAGGCGTCATGACCGATCTAACAGTTGTATATTTTTTGCACTCATTTTTTGGGCACGCTCCCATTATAGCTACCCAAATCTGAACATACTTCGAGCCACACTGCGGATTAAGGAAAGAAGTTGGACAAAACTTCTAAACTTTGAGCCGACCTACAGATATAGCGGTCGTCGAAAAGCCCGAGTGACCGATTTCCTTCTTGAAGAAGCACCTGAACCGGACCCAAACTTGCCCGAAATACGACTTGTCCCACTAACAGCTGAAGAAGAGATGGCGAAGAAAAGCAGAGAGAGGCCCCTTCTGACCGCAACAACCAGGGCCGAAGTGCAACCATCCTTAGAAATGCAGCCTGCCCTTGCCCGAAATACGACTTGTCCCATTAACTGCTGAAGAAGAGATGGCAAAGAAAAGCAGAGTTAGGGCCCTTCTGACTGCAACAACCAGGGCCGAAGTACCACCAACTATTGAAACGCAGCCTGCCGTTGTGGCCCTCCCTTCTCAGCAGCCTTCTTCATCTCGCCCTTCCAAACGCGCCCGAAATACACCGACCGAACAGCAACTTATCGATGAGGTTGAATCCATCCCCCAGAGTCCTCCACCTATCCTCCAACCGGAGCAAGCCGACCGAGCTGAACCTTCCAATTGGTCTCCGAAGCTAACCTTCAACGACCGAGATATCAAAGTTTCCGATTCGGTTGTTGCTGAAAAAGATCATTTGTTGGCATTCAACTTGGCCAAGAGTGTGTGCCTCCCAAAAGATATGGAGCACCACTTAAAGCAGCTAAACACCGAAATGAAGTCAATCCGGTCCGCATCGAAGTCCATGATTTTGGTAAGTAGCTCTGTCCGTTTTTTCTGTTTAAATTTTCCAACTTTCACTTCGGCTCAAGAGACTCTTCGTTTTGTCAGGCCTTATAGAAGAACAACATTACTTACAAGAAAGTCCAAGAGCTTAGAAAAACCACAAGGCAGGCAATGGCGAAAGCCGAGGCAAATGTGGCCGAGCTAGAAGAAGCTGAAAAGAAAATGGCCGAGATGCAAGTAGAGAACGGCCGACTTGCCGATCTGGTTAATTCGGCTGAAGCGGAGAAGCAGAAAGCCGCCATCGCTATGAAAGACAAGTATCTGCGGGAGTTGGTGAAGCTTGAGAAGAGAAAGACACCGAAATAACTCAACTAAAAAAGAGCGCGGAGGAAGCCGAAAAGGAGGGGTACAAGCAGGGTTACAAGAAGGCAGAAGATGCATATGTTAAACAGTGCGACGCTGCCAAGGAGCTGTTCTTCAAGTGCGGCTGGAGGGCGGCTGTTGAGAAGCTCGGTCATGATCAACAGACCGAGGTCTTCGACCCTCCAGCTTACTTTACACCGAAGTCCCTTGCGGAGTATGCGGATGCCTTGCAACAAGAATTTCTGGAAGACTCAGATTCTGATGACTCCTCTGCTCCCGAAGACATTCCGGTTGTTAGTGCAGACCCATCACTTCGGTTGGAGCCCATGGTAGAGGACCTACCTATCGAACAGCCAAATGAAACCGTGTTTCCAACCGAAAGCATCCTGGCAACCGAGAGTGAACTTCCTCTTGAAACCGGTCTTCAAGTTGCTGGTGATGCGGCTTTTGACGCCGAAATTGAAGAACTTTTTTCCTGATTATGTTTTTTTTCTTTGTTGCTTTTTGCTGTTGTAACCGAACTATGAACCTTCTTTGTAATAGTTTCAATGAATGAAAAATTTTGCTTGAACTCTTGTTCCGGTTTTGATATGTATGCCTGTACTTTGTAATGCCTTCAGTTACTCCAACAGTTATTTCGGTTTTAGGTGGTTAAACTATGCTTACAAGCCAACCACTCCTTAGCCGATATATTTACTTCGGCTGAGGAGTACAAAGTGTTTAATCCAGCCAATCCAATTTCAGCCATACCCTTACTTTGGCTGAAGAGTAACAAGAGTTGGTTTATTCCAGCCAACTTCTAAGTTAGTTTTTCCAGCTAACTTAGAACAATGTTTGGTTATTCCGACCAAAATGTCCTGCAGCCTGGATCCTTATCCTGGGCTTAGGAAGGTGTTGGTTTAATCCAGCCAACCTCTAAGTTAGTTTTTCCAGCTAATCTTAGAATAAAATGCTTGCAATGTGCCTAACCTTAAAGCTAACTTTTACAAAGAACAACTTGTGCTGAAAAGAATTTCTCGTTTTATTGAAGGAAGAAAGAATTACATATGTTTGAAAAAGAAAAGCTAAAAGTAAAAATACTTGAGATTTGCCGTATTCTATGGCCTAGGGATTGCCTTGCCATCTTTGTCTTCTAGGTGGTATGCCCCTTTGCCTGCTAACCCAACCACCTTGTAAGGACCTTCCCAGTTTGGCCCTAACTTTCCATCTCCTGGGATCAAAGTGTTTCCCATTACTTTGCGCAGTACCCAATCGCCTATCTTGAATTGTCTTGGATGTACTTTTTTGTTGTATTTTCTGATCAACTCTCGTTGGTATGCGGCGATGTGAACTAGTGTTTTTTCTCTTCTTTCTTCTACAAGGTCAAGTTCCAATGTTATGGCAACTTCATTCAAGTCTGGATCAAAATTTTCGCTTCGAATTGTGAGGAGTCCAACTTCCAATGGGATTACAGCTTCCATTCCGTAGGCTAAGGAAAATGGTGTTTCTCCTGTCGATCGCCGAGGTGTGGTGCGGTATGCCCATAAAACATGAGGAAGTTCGTCTGCCCACTTGCCTTTTGCCTTCTCTAGCATTTTCTTTAGTCCATCCAAGACGACTTTATTTGATGCTTCTGCTTGACCATTCGCTTGAGGATATTCCGGTGTAGAATTGTAGAACTCTATTTTGTACTCTTCACAAAAGCTTTTGAAGATTCTGCCATCGAACTGAGTACCATTGTCTGAGATCAGTGCTTTTGGTATGCCAAACCGAGTGATAATATTCTTCCAAACGAACTTCTTCACATCTTTTTCTTTGATTGATGCCAATGCTTCTGCTTCCACCCACTTTGTGAAGTAGTCTGTTGCTGCGAGAAAGAATTTTCTGCCGCCGGGTGCTGTTGGAAGTGGTCCTACTATGTCCAAGCCCCACATTGCGAAAGGCCATGGGCTGGTCAATGGTAGGAGTTCTCTAGCTGGTTGATGTATTTGATGCGCGAATTTTTGGCATTTCTCATACTTCTTCACATATTTCTCTGAGTCTGCTTGCATATATGGCCACCAATATCCTTGCGAAATGGCCCTGTAAGCTAGCGACCTTCCCCTTTGATGACTTCCGCACACCCCTTCGTGTATTTCGAACAAGAATGCTTCCACTCTGCTGGGATGAACACATTTTGGGTAAGGCCCTGAGAATGACTTTTTGTAAAGTGCCAAAGATGGAGATAGCCAAAATCGCTGCGACTTTGCTCTTATTCTGTTGGCTTCTTTTTTCTCTTCTGGTAGGATGCCGTCTTTTAGGAACAGGATGATGGGATCCATCCAAGAGGGGCATAATTCTGTGCAATATACCTTTTCTGCTTCGGGGTCTTCTATGCTTGGTCTTGGTAAGTAGTCAAGGAGTAATGGATGAGGGACGGATGTATCTGCCATTGAAGCAAAGCCTACTAGTTCGTCCGCTCTGCTGTTTTCCTCCCTGCCAATTTGTTCTATCCTTACTACATCAAACTTCTTGATCTCTGTTCTGACCAACTCTTGGTACTTGGCCATTCTGTCATCCTTTGCTTCGTATTCGCCAGAAATTTGGTTTACCACCAGCAGAGAGTCACTATATACCATTAGTTTGGTGGCCTTCATGTAGTATGCTGACTTGAGTCCTACGAGAAGCACCTCATACTCCGCTTCATTGTTGGATGCTGGGAAGCCAAGGTTGATTGCTTGCTCTACAACCAGGCCGTCTGGAGAGATGAGGACTATGCCAAGCCCTGCACCATGCCGGTTGGATGCTCCATCCACAAAGAGCTTCCACATCTCTCCAACGAATAACTTCCAGCAAGTGGAAGGATCAGATAATGTCGTGGGGTCAAGAGTAGTGTTTTCTTCAATGTCCATGCTTGCAGTCCGCCCCTCGCCATTTGTTTGGGCTTTTGGTGAGTCTTGGTTTGCCTCTTCCTTGCTGTTTTTAGTTTGGTTAGTTTTGGAGTCTGACTGAGCGTCTTCTGCTAGGGGTTGCGCTATTCCGGCGTCAACTTCCATCCCTAGTTCGGTTGTGTCAGTTAAGTCTTGAAAGCTAACTTTTACAAAGAGTAAT
>NW_021026953.1:116581-177321 GCF_004153795.1 Camellia sinensis | reverse complement strand
TCATACTTTAAATCAATAAAACTCACATGTCTATTACATATCTAACTCACATCATAACTTACATAAATAATAATAATTAAAAACAAATGGAAATCGCAGATAAATTAAATTTAAAAAAAAAAAGATACTCACAACTCCATCTTAAATAAATTGGAAAAAAAATACCTGAATAGAAACCACACAAAAAAAAAAAAAATTCTATCTATCTATCTATCTATCTATCTATCTATCTATACTATATATTAAGCAAAATGAGGTTTTTAACCCAAAGCCTTGCGAGAGTTCCAATCTCCCAATCTAAATTTCCTCATTTTTTGATTTAAAAAAAAAAAATCTTAGCATTCATTAACTTTTCCCAACCCCCAAGTCTTACCCTCATAATAATACTTTATTGCAGTATTCGAATTAGTTCATCTTGCTCCTTCACGCGATCTTCCAGGGCTTGAGGATCAATCCTCCTCCTTTGCCTGTCAGGACTTTGAGAGTGACGAGGGCTGTTATTCCGCCTTCCCCTGCCACTCCTCCTGGAGTTATGTTGTTGGGGCTCCAGATCTGCCATAGGAGGGATAGAGGGTAATCCTTCTCGCCTTGCGCCCCCGTCTGGAGTTAGCCCGTCGACGGCGGACTGCGGTAGTTCTTCAATGTGCGCCATTGATTGAGAAAATGAGAAGCTTAGTCAATAGGTTTTTTGTTCTTGTCTGTTGTTCCCACAGTCGGCGCCAATTGTACGGGGAAGAAATAATTCTCCTCGTATAATCTTGTTGACCAAGTCCACGCTCTTCCGTCGCTTTGTTACCTGAAAACACAAACGTGAGCTAGCCGGCGGGTGTGTGCCGGAAACCTCTCCGATGCCTAAGTCAGAAAACTTGACAAATAGACAAAGCTCTATGTTCTCAGAAAGATTGTGTTCAATTACCTCCTCCAAGGTGATGTTTGTGAGCTTTTATAAGTTTCCAGTGGCACAATCCTAGTAGGACTTTTATTCCTCCATGCCGAGTCCTCCTAGGATTCATACTCCGAAGGATAATGCTTATCCTTTTACACCCTCCCCCACTGCTTAAACCAAGTGGGATGGTTTTTACTTTGGCCGAACAACTATATGACCGAAATAAGCTTGGCTATGCAGAGCCATTGAGTAAATCGAACTCACCCTTAGTTCGGTTCTTGTGTTTTCCCTTTCTTATCTCAGCTTTCCATGTAGAACCCATGGTACGGTCTTAGACTGAACCAACGACTTTCGGCCGGTCTAACCCCAATACCGGTATAACTCCAAGTTGCCTTCGGACCGAAGTATCTTTTACAGTCACTGTGCCGAAGTAACTTTGTCTCTCTTAGGCCGGAGTAGCCTTGCCTCTCCTTGGCCGGAGTAATATTGCGGCCTTTCCTGGGCCGGAGTAACATTACGGCCTTCCCTGGGCCGGAGTAACATTGCGGCCTTTTTACCGAGTCTTTGGCACTTTGGGCCACAAAGCCCATCTCATAGCTCGGCCCAATTTTTATCAAAAATTACCCTCTCAGATAATATGTCACATCTAAATCATATTATTTTTTTTTGCAAAATTTAAAAAAATTAAAAAATTTATCTCAAACAAATTTTTTTAACTATAAATTAAAATAACTAAAAAATTAAAAAAATTAACCCCCATCCCAAACAAAGGCCGACTGATGAAGGCACAAACAAGGAGATGGCTCCAAAAGGTGAGATTTTGCTCAGAGGCCAATGCAATGAATTTTAATGATAGTTGTGAAGAATAAAATGGATAGAAGCATTGAGAAGTGATGGCAATTTTTACCAAAAATTACCCTCTTCATTCTCATTTATGATCATATATTCTTCTTCTTGTTTTTGCTGTGATTTTATAATAATAAACACTGAAGGATGTATATCAGTATTATTAATACAGTCAATTTATCACGAGAATCGATGACTTGGCTAATATTCATTGCTTCTTCTTCTTCTTCTTCTTTTTCAACCACCAACGTTACAATCCCAATCACCCTCACAACTCTTGCCTGAGTTACTGTTGTTGAAGCTATTCACCACTACCACCACCACTTCCACCGATGGAGTACGTATCAGTGGTAGGCAGCGGAGGAAGTGGTGGGTCCAATGGAGACAACCGCCACATTGCTAACCAGATTTAGAAGCTTGAAGCATAAGTTCACTCTACACACCAACCTCATCATCTCTCACTCTCTCACGTCCATTCTACACATACTGAGTGGCAGGCAGCGGAGGAAGTGGTGGGTCCAATGGAGACAACCGCCACACTGCTAACCAGATTTAGAAGCTTGAAGCATAAGTTCACTCTACACACCAACCTCATCATCTCTCACTCTCTCACGTCCATTCTACACACACTGTTTTCTGGATTTTGTTTTTAGTTTATGGGTTGTGTTTTTCTTGATGCATAAGTTTGAACATTAGGTGGGTAAGAAAGGGTTTGAACCGAAATTGGGTATAGATGTGTGGAACGAGGGTTTTGGTAATGTGTGTACATGAATAAGTTAAGGTATAATTGAAATAAGCAGTGTGTGGAATGAGAACAATAATCTATAGTCAAATTAATAAATGTGTATATTGGAAAATGATGTGCGTAAATATGTATGTGGAAATAGAATTTTCCAATACTTTGTCTATAAGAATAACTTCTTATAAAATGACCGCATTACCCCTATATATAGTATACATGGCGGAATAGGAACAAAACCAAACCTTCCTCTTTCTCTCTCTTCATCTCATCTCTTCGACGACACCTTTGTTACCGTTGATGACATCACCACCACCTCCGTTACCGATAACACAACCTCTGTCGCCAACGACATCACCACACCCATCGCCCTGATCTCTCTCTCAAACACCACCACCATCACCTGACACAGATCTGAGCATAAAGTGTGGTTTTCCCAGCACAAAAATCTCAAATCTGAATTTTTATCACTCATAGATTAAAATCTCAAATCTAAAGTGATTTGTAATCAAAATTTCAACAGATAGAATTGGATATACACGTATTTATGAATTGGATAAATAAAACTAAAGTGATTTGTATATATATATATATATATTTTTCCAGATGCTGCTTCGAATCACAACGGTCAATCGTGTTTTTTTTTTTTTTATATATATATTTTTCCAGATGCTGCTTCGAATCACAACGCTCAATCGTGTTTTTTTTTTTTTCAAAGATTTGAGCTCAAATCTGTTTAGATTTGTTCAAGGCTCAGATCTATTCTCGTATTCTTCTTAGTAAAAAAACAAGGTTCAGATCTGTTGGAGTTTGATTTCTAAAAACTCTTTATCATTATCATCATCTGCTTCTGAACAACTATGTTGATTTTTTGTTGTTGTTGACCAGATCTGTTCAAAATTTGAACATTTTTTTTTTGGGTAGTTGTTTACCTGTTATATTTTTTTTGGGTAGTTGTTGATTTGTTCTAGTTCTTGTTCTTGTTCTTGTTCTTGTTCTTATTGTTGACGATGAAACAGATCTGTAAGAGCATTGAACAGATCTGTAATGGTTCAAATTTGCATAGATTTGTTGTTGGATAGATTAGATCACTGCTTGGAAAACAATGTGAACAGAAACATTCCAGCAGATAGGGAAAATTAGGATAAGAGTTTCAAATAGATGAAATTTCACACAAATTTTGAATAGATATAATCAAAATTTCAACAGATAGAATTTAGTAATAAATATTGAGCAAATAATAAAATTGGTATAGATAGATTTAAACAGGTAAATGAAAAAATTGAACAGATAATAAAATTTGGATATATATTTGAACAAATATAGGGAAAAAAATTGAACAGATAGTCAAAAAAATTGAACAAATAAATATAAATTTGAACAAATAGAAAAAAAATTGAACAGATAGATATAAATTCAAATAGTTAGTAAAAAAAAAGGCAATAGATAAGAAAAAAGGTAACATTTATTAAGTGATAAAATTGAAAACAAAATGTCATTCAAAACAAATAAAATGATTTCTCACCAAATTATTTAATAAAGCGTGGATCTTTTACCAACAAAAAATATTCAACAGACCTAATACCTTATACGCCTTAGATTAAACTTTTTAACAATTTTCTCTTTTTTTAATTGTAATTACTTTTAGGTAAATTACACTCAAAATAAATAAATGTTTTAACTAAAAATAAATAATAATATCATTTTATCCATTCATATGAGTCTTGAATTATTTTTATGAATTAAAATCTCAAAAGAGATTAATGTAATTATATAAAGGCCCTGTTTGGTAGAGCTGTGAGAAAGCGCTTATACCTTATGCCTAAACAGCTTATAGCTTATAACTATGAACATAAGCTGATTTCTGACTTATAAATTAAGCATCTCCTGCCCCACTCAAGGAATAAGCTGATTTCTGACTTCCAAAAAGCTATAAGCTATAAGCTATAAGCTAAATCAAACATATCAAAATAGTTTAAATTAAGCTGAAAGCTGAAATAAGCAGCTTTTAAGCTGCACCAAACAGACACAAAATATGTGAGACTACAAAGGTATTTGAGAATTAGGGTTGCAAATGAGCCAAACTTTAGTATGTTCGGGCTTGTTTATTAATATTTTAACAAACTCAAACTCGAGCTTGAGCTCGAGCTCAAATTTAATAAAAATTTAATGAATCAAGCTCGAGTTGAGTTGGCTTAAGCCTGACTCGAGTTCGAGTCTATTCACGAGTCTTAACAAGTCAAAAAATTTATAAATTTATACTTATGTATGAGACTAAAGTTACAATTAAAACTTTGAGTATAAAATTATATATACAATATATAAGCATTCTAAAAAAAAAGTCAATATTTAATTAAAATAATAATATTTGCTGCCACTATTATATAAATGTACTATCTATAGTTAGCTATTATTTACATTTATATTTTTTAAATATATAAATAACATATTTATCTTATTTTTTATACATATTTTTACATTATTTAATTTATAAATAATAAATATTAAACGAGTCAGCTAACTAGCCAGCAGAGCTTTAGAATGTTTGGGTTTGTTTATTAAAAATTTATCGAACTCGAGCTCGAACACCAAACAAATTTAATCAATCGAGTTTGAACGAGGTCTTACCAAGTCAAGCTCGAGCTTGTTCATTATGTTCATTTACAGCCCTATTGAGAATTGATTTTTTTAATAATTTTTAAATTTTTTATGAAAAAATGTATAAAAAAATAGAAAGAATAATTTGATAATTTATAGGGTTGATTTGGAAATTTAGCTATTTTAGCCCAACTAAAAACATTCAGTGTGTTTGGTTTGAGTTTTCGGGATTAAGTTTTTTGAAAACTGATTTTTTTGATTTTCGTGTTTTTTTGTTTTTAGTAAGTATTTTTTAAATTTTAAACATTTTTTTTACTTTTTTAAATGCACCTTACTTAGATGTATTTAAAAAGTAAAAAATTTGTGAAAAAATATTTTAAAAAATTAATAAATACATAAAAATATAAAAAATGTACTGAATTCTTGTATTTTTTAAATTTTTTGGTATTTAGTAAATTTTTAAAAGATTTTTTTTACAATTTTTTTACTTTTTAGGTGTATTTATGTTAGGTGTGTCTAAAAAGTAAAAAAATTGCTTAAAATATTAAAAAAAAAATCAGTAAAAAAAAAAACAAGAAAAATAAGAAAGTAAAATTTTCTAAAAAGTGCTTTTTGAAAAGTGAAAACAAGCAAGGTGTTATATTTATGATGATAATTAACTTTTTTTTGTAGTTAATTTGATAGTTGTGAGAGAAAAAAATGAAATAATTATGATTTAAATATAATATTTTATCTTAGTAGTTATTTTAAATTATTTTGTCACATCACCAAACAAAGTGTAATTATTTAATTTAATTTTCTAAATTTTTAGAGAGGTAAAAGGAGGTGTTTGGAAAGATGATGAGGCTAAAACATTTCATTAAAAAATAAAATAGTTTAAAATAGTCAATAAAATAAAATGTCATATCTAATTCATAATTATTTTATTTTTTGTCTCAAAACCATTAAATCAACTAAAAAAAAAAATCAAATTTTCAAATATAACTATTTTAACCAAACTAAAATAATGAAAAAAGTCAAATAACCAACTAAGTCTTCGTTTGGCATGTTGGTTTTAAAAGGCTAAAATAATTATAAAAAGATAAAATAAATTAAAAAATTAATAAGATAAAATATCACATTTAAATTATAATTCTTTCATTTTTTTTCAAACTTTTTAACCCAAACTAAAATAATAAAAAAAAAACTAAGGTTGCGTTCGGTAGTGTCACGTCCCAAAATTTAGACAATTAAATATTAAATTAGGACTAAACCTCAATCAATATTCCATCATCCAAATCTTAGGGGTGAAACAAAAAAAAAAAAAAAAAACTAAACGCCAACCAAACCATCCACCATAATTTCATAACTAACTAATACCTCAACATTAAGGTAGCAACAACCAATCAAAACAACTTAAATAATATACGGTTACAAACCATGCCAAATTATTCCAATACTAAAGTCATAAAAAATAATAATAAATACATACACTAATATCAACCCTAAGTTCAATAAAATAAAAGAAATCCGAGAGTTATGTTCAACAACTATAGTTATTCTACGTCACCACCGTAACCCTAACTAATCCTGCAAAGGAAACTCGACTGCGCTCAAACAAAACGCACCCGAGTTGCCAAGAGACAAAACGGGTCAATATACAGGTATGCTGGTATGAGTACAAGATTTAACACCCACGTGTCCACTAGACACAAATAAAAATACATTTAATTCCTGTTATGGGACAAGATAAGTAGTTCTAACTGCATCAAGACGAATTGGTAGTTTTCCGAGATTTAGTTTCTTACTTGTACACAACGAAATATAAATTGATTATAAAATAAACAAAATAGAAATAAAAATATGGTGGGTCAGCCCCCACATAAAAAGTTAGTAAGACTCACCATCCTGCAAAAAATAAAGTTAGTATAATTTAATTATAAGTAACTTGTTGAAGAAGTATAAAAATACACCGTTTCATACGTAAATAATTTGAATTAACCAAAACTCAAAGAACAAAAATTGTATAGAATCAAATTTCCTAAAAGACAATGTGAACGAATTTAACAGAAATTGAACAGGTTGAGAGAAAAACTTGATAGAAGAACCTAGACGGAATTCAATCGAAAAATCTGAAGCTGAAAATGAACAGAAACTGCCCTAAGATGATTTTTTTCGGAAAAGTTCAAAACACGAAAAGTATGCAGAATAATATTTTACTTCAGTTTACACGAAACCAAGATCATCCGATTATAAGTTCTAATCGATCTTTTTAATAAAAAGTTAAAACACAAAAGTTGTCTAGAATCACGTATACATTCCTCTACTCAAATTTCATAATTTATCGAGGTCGTTTACTATTTTTCAACCTGTACAAATCAATACAATTCACACTATAACAATAAACTCGTAATTAAATTCTTTGTACTTCGGTCCTTCCCTTCCAGCCTACACATATATCCCATGTGCCTACAGTATACCTAACACCACTCTGAAGCCAAACTTGCACGGAAATATCATCCCGAGTTTGACCCACCTTCTCCGGATGGTTAGCATATACGTGTGCGAGTAAATCAAAACACCCATCTACCCATGAGAACAATGCAACAATATACATATACAAAACATCTCACTCATGAGAACAACATAACAATGCCAAGCCTAAGGCATTCAAATAAATATTATAATTCTCACTTTTTTTTTTGTACACTCTTCCTCACCATCACTCAAATAAAAATAACAATCCATGGAGTCATGGTGGAGTATAAGGAATTTATCTACGAGTTTCTAATTAATTTTAATTTTATATAACCATAAGTGTGATTATAATCATAAAATAAATCCATATAAAAACCCTAAACTTGGCATATATAACTAATCAAAATAATTAAAATCAATCAATCAATCAACTAAAAACCTTAAACTTTACAGACACAACTAAATCAAAATAATTAAAATCAATCTATCATCTTTATATAAATACAAAATCAAACTAATATCAAATAAATAAAAATAACGAATTAAACATAAATACAAGGAAGTGATTTTATACTCACAATATTTTTTTGAAAATCAAAAACATATTTAAAAAATTAATGAAACCACTAAAACAAAACCTTAACCTTTTCTTTTTCTTTCCTCTCATCTTTCTCCCATTGCTGCCGTCTCTCAATTCTCTCTCAATTTCTTTGATTAATCTCTCTCTCTCTCCTACGGCTGCTGATGGAAAATCTTCCACCAAAAAGTGATTAAAACCCAGTTGACTACTTATATTATACTATATATATAATAACCTAATTTTCTATTATATTATATTATACTATACAAATAAATCACATATATAAATATATATATTTTATATAAAATTTATAACAATAATTTTTTTAATATATAAATATAAATATAAATATTCATATTAATTATGTATAATTAATTAACACATTAAATTAATTAAATATCAAGTTAAATTCTTATATAATTACACAATTAATAAAGTCAAAAATAAAATCAAGCAATAATAATAAATAAAGAGTTACGAAGAAATCAGGGTCGCTACAGGTAAAGTTTTCTAAATATGATTTGAAAATAGAGTTGTATTTTGAGTTTGCGAGTTTTGAAATTATGATTTGAGTGTAGAAAATTTATTTGGTGAATAAGTTTTGAATTTTTTTTTGAATTAAGTAGGAAATTTTTGATATGACATATGATATTTGATATAAAAACTTATAACTTATAACCAAAAACACAACTCAAAATTCTATTAAAACTCATTAAAATTTTTTAAAAATTCAGAAAATATTTTTTATTGAATATATAAAAATTAACATGTGTCAATTGTAAACAAAAAAAAATTTGCATTGTTTCGGTCAATCGGTCGGACGATCAGTTAGCACAAATTCTTTTGCCTTTGACAACGTTCTTAAAAATGAGTGTGAAACTAATTTTTAAAAATCGTAAACAAACACTATGCTCAATTCAAGCTCTAAAACTAATGCTCAAGAACTCTACTAAAAAAAAAAAAAAAAAAAAAAAAAAAAAAAAAAACCCCCTAAAAAAAAAAGCCGAGCCTTTAATGATAAGTTACAGTAAAATTTTAAATTTCGACAATGCTACGTAACTCAAATTTTATGACTTAAAAGTGGCTCAAATAGCCAAAACGACGTCGTTTTTAGTACAGAACAATATAAAAATAGCCAAAACGACGTCGTTTTGACCATTTGAGCCACTTTTAAACCACAAAATTTGAGATACGAGACATTTTTCTTATTTACCTCGAGAACTGTTTTTTTTATTTTTTTAACCTTGAGAACTGTTGACTGTATGTTTACTGTCACCATCACTCTCTTCTCTTCTCTCTATGTCTCTCCATTCTTCCTCCTAGGCTATACCTCACGCTACCAATACATACACACACTACATATAAATACATATCTATACATACATACATACATATATCCAGAGAGAGAGAGAAGAGAGATGCGATACAGAGGTTGTGGTGATTCTGATCTGGTGTACTATGGTTACATAGTAGGGGTTGTGTTTGTGAGCTGGTCGATTATAGAGGTGAGAGCTTCGATCCATGAATACAATAACGAACCATTCAATCCTCGCTTCAATTCCTTCTTCTTCCATGGTGGCAGTGAGGGTCTCTACGCTTCCAAGCTCATTCTCCCTCACATTTCCAAACAACCTATACCTGCTTCTCAACATAAACCCCTCAATCTCAATGGCAAGTCTTTTATTAGGTATTCAAAACCCAACCCTCTTTCAACCCATACATTCTTTCAATTTCTTTCTTACTTTATTGAATCAATTTCAATAATCAATATTGTATAGTCAGTTTGGCTGTCTGGTGAAAGAGGAAAAGTCTTTAAGGTAGTGTTTGGTTCTTTGGAACGAAATGCAATGGAATGATTATTCCATCAAAATATTCATTCTTATGTTTAGTTTGATTAAAAAATAATGACAAATGCATTACAAATGGAATCATGTGTCAATGGTCATTCCATAGGAAAATCTAAGGAATTACTATTCCTTTCCATTCCCTATCATTCAATGAACCCAATAGAGTAGTGCCTATGTAGTGAGTAAAAAGTGGTAACTATAATGATTGAATTCATGAGTAATTTAGCAAAGACTAAATCATGAAACGAATGGATGATCAATTGTTAGTTTAGCTTCACTGTAGGAAATCAAGAATGGAAGCTATTCTTACTTGTGTGCGTGCACAGCAAAAATATGAATCATGAAACGTGATTATCAATAGAGTCAGTTTGAATTTCATTGAAGTTATTCTCACTTGTGGCACACGTGTACATGTGTACGTGTGTGAGCAAGTGCTTCGGTCAAGATCCAAATCAATGAACATTTTTGTTAGCTTCCCACTGCATTTCCAAGAACTTATCTTTGCAATATTTCTGCCATTACAGATTTTCTGACTAGAATTGATATGATGTTTAGATTTTCTGCCATTTTTGAATGGAGGATTTACCCAAATGCTTTAACATGGACCCACTAAGAGGTCATTGGAAAGATTCAAGCTAATTTTCTCTCACATAACATTTGAACATCATTGGGTGAGGTCTTTGTTTGTTTTATACTTGAGCACTAGTATAGCTAGGTTCTTATTTTCTGAAATCTGTGATTGTATTTCCTCAAGAATGAGTAGTAAGCATGACCTGTATTTGATTATCTCTGCATTTGACTCCCCTAGTTGATTCCACTATAGTATAGAGTGAAAATGATCCTGCTAAAGGAGCTTGTTTGTCAATGGTAAGTACAGTACTTGAATGAGGATCTGTACCAAAAACATGACAAGAATAGTTTGAAGTACTTATTTTTCCTATGCTATGTGATTTCAGGTTTGAATCGATCATCTTTCGTAGAACAAAAGAGGCCACCAGTAAGCAAAATGAGATGCAGCAAAAGACAGGATTGGTTGAAACTATTATAGTTGAGGTCAAAGACAGGGATAAGATTGGGGGTTCTTATTTGAATTCTGATGCAATATGCTGCACCCCTGCTCTTGCCAATGATGGATCCTGCAAAGTTGGAGAGGTTATTATCCGCCAAGACCCAGATAACCCCGGGTGGCCAAAACGGATCCAGACCACCTTTGAAGGGAAAATTGAAGAGGCCAAAATGGATCTTCAGACTGTTGAGATCAATAGCACTGGCATGTATTATCTATATTTTATGTTTTGTGATCCAGAACTCAAGGGCACATTAATCAGTGGAAGAACGGTGTGGAGAAACCCAGAAGGTTATCTACCTGGGAAAATGGCACCCATGATGACATTTTATGGTTTAATGTCTCTAGCTTACCTTGTTCTTGGTCTCGTATGGTTTCTTCACTTTGTACGATATTGGAAGTATATAATACAATTGCACTATCACATCACAACTGTAATTGGTCTGGGAATGTGTGAAATGGCATTCTGGTATTTTGAATATGCAAATTTCAATGCCACTGGAAGCAGACCAATGGGAATAACCACATGGGCGGTTACCTTCAGTGCTGTCAAAAAGACTGTATCTCGTCTTCTTCTTCTGGTTGTGTCAATGGGTTATGGTGTTGTGCGGCCCACTCTTGGTGCTATAACCTCAAAAGTACTTCTTCTTGGTGTGACGTACCTTGTGGCTTCAGAGGCCCTTGAGCTTGTTGAACATTTGGGAAATATCAACGACTTTTCTGGAAAAACAAGGCTTTTTTTGGTGTTACCAGTTGCTCTATTGGATGCCTTCTTTATTCTTTGGATTTTTTCATCATTATCTAAGACTTTGGAGAAGCTTCAGGTAGTGTTACTCATTACTTCCTATTGTTACCATGTTATCACAAAGTCCACTTTACAATTGTTAATGATTAATGCATAGTTTGCACTAGCAGTCTAAAAAGCACGAACATGGACACATGACACGACAATGACACACTGACACGGAAAATTTCCAAAAGTGGAGAACACGACATATGGAGGACACGTGCAAAATATATAATTTTACATATTTATTATAGGTCATATACAAGTATAAATAATTATTGTATGTCATATATATAAATATTTAAGTCAAAGATAATAATTTTTTAAATCTAAAAGAGGATAATAGGTATAAATTTACATTATTTTTGTTTTATCATTGGATTTCAAGCTATTAATTCAAACTTGTAATGTGTTTCATGTGTCCAAGTGTTGAGAAGAGCCCGATGAGTATTATGTCGCTTTGATGTCTAACATGGTGTTGGAGACGATACGTTATCTTCTTAGAAGTGTCCGTACTTCTTAGCTAGCAGTTATGTATGTGATCTCAACCATCATGCATGGTTTGTGAGTCTTGCGTTTTTATATGTGATATTCCGTTATGTACTCAACTTGACAAACCTTCTATCGTTTTATAAAAATATTGAACCAAGTTGTGTCTTGCAACTTGTATAATTGCAGATTGAAATTGTACTGTGATGCTCAAAATTGCCATATATCATCTGTCTTCAAGAATTGAAAAACCTACTTTGTAGGATTACGACAGGCATGGCTGATAATATTCACCTAGTCTGACATGTTTGTTTTGAGTAGTAAACAGTACTAGATTTCATCGCATAAATAAAAATAAAAATTTAACTGAAAATTTTGATTAGTAGATTTTTTAAGAATCTGAAAATCCTAATCTTAAAAGTTCATGTAAGTTGGTTAAATAAAGGAAACAATAACTTAAGTTCCGCCACTAATGGAGATTATGTTTCAATTTCTATATCACTTATGGACACTTTCATGATCAAATATGTTCTTTCTCACAAGTGATGTGTGTATATATGTTAGAAAAAATTGTTGTGACCTCCATTGAGGTTTTGATTTCAAGCAACAAGAAGAGCCCCCTTGTTTAAAAAATATGCAAAGACGTACCCTATGGTTTCAATTGGTTAACAAGAATTGACTGTTGACTATTAAAATTTACCCTTTAAGTGAAATGAAATAATATAAATTACCTTTACATAGTGTAAATTCCACATAGATCATGTTTAAAGCCATCATTGTACAGAATTAATCAATGGTATCATGATATCATCCCGCATTTGTGATTTCACTATCCTCAATGTAAGCTACTTTAGTTCACGATACAATCTCCCATACATGAATGGGCCACCTTCTATGTTCTCATTTCTCTCTTCCTCACTTTCTCTCTCTAGCTATTTTGACACCATCGGCATTGCATTTTTGGCCTTTGTGGTGGCGGAGTATGTGGTGAATGTTGGTGTCCAAGGTGATGATGATACGGTAGATGGTGATGGTATTGGTAAGTGGGGAATGGAGATGATTGAGTGCAGTGAGTGGTGATAAGTGGTTGTTTGCTGTGATGGTGTCAGAAGATTTTTGTGGTGGTGATGGCTTGTGGGGTGATCATGTATGGTAGGGTGATGGGGTGGGTGGCAATAGTGGTTGTGTGCGGTGGCGGCGGTGGTGGTGATGCTATGATGGGTATTTGATATTGGGTGTTTGGGGTGGTGTGCTCTTGGTGGATGGTGGGGTGTAGTAGTTGTCTAGTGGTGGTTCAATGTGTTGAAAGCAGAGAAAGATGTTATGGAAAATGAGGGAAAAGAAAAATATTTTTGGTAGTGAAAGGTTTTATTTTTTTATGGTGTGTATATGTTGCATGTGCGTAGTTTTGATCTTAGAATAGATTTGGTCATTGAGATTTGTTTTCACATATGGCAGAAGATCATTTGATTTTAAAAATTATATGGAGTTGGTGGTGCACATATAATCTGACACAATACATAATTATATATATATAAATTCATGTGATGTGACTTTAATATCCGTCAACTGTCAACATTAATAGACATTATATAGTGACAAGGAGGTATTTACTTATTTTTGAAACAAAGGCGGTGATGGGGAACATGAAGACATAGGATGAGATGATGCTTGAAGTTGAAGATTAAAGATATGTTAATTTATTTGGTTTTACTCCCTCCGTCTCATTTTGTTGGTCCACTTTTCCATTTTTGAATGTCTCAAAATGAATGTCCATTTTGAAAAGTCAATGAATAAAGTTATGTGATTTTTCCATTTTGCCCTTTCTTTTTGGAATTAAAATAATAATTTAAAAAAATAAAATTACAATGGGTCAAATCAAAATGAATTTTCCTCCACCATGAGTAGAGCAATTATTAGGGGTAAATTTGGAAATTTGAAAATATATTATTACAATAATAATGATTTCTTAAAAAGTTGGATTGCCAAAAAAGGGACTATTATTTTGAGATGGAGGGAGTATTAGGATTTAATTATTGTAATTTTTATTTTTTTGATGACTTTCTCATTGGGGTTTCCTAGGAGGATACCTATAAATAGTCATTTTATGTAATGGTTTATCAGATTTGGATATTGAATATTGAAGTGATATTGCATTGGGATTGACTCCCCATTTCTCGCTTTCTCTATGCTTCTTCCCTTCCCCATATTCTTTTCCTTCTCCTTATTGTTCTCTTCTTCTTCTTCTTTTGTGCTGCATCTGGGGGTCTAGTTGCCTAAATCCAAGACCTCAGGGGAGGTTAATGCTATTTATCATATATTATAATCGTCGTCTAGCGGACTAATGCAATAGGAAACTAAATATTTTATCTTGTTAATTCATGTACCAAGCTGTACATAAAACACATTGCTTTAGTGAGTGATATTGGTTAAATATTTTTTCTTGTTAATTCATGTACCAAGCTGTACATAAAACACATTGCTTTAGTGAGTGATATTGGTTTGTTGTTTATGGTTTTCCATGAGTCACGATACATTACTTTGGTGTATATCATATTAATGGTACAAAATTCCATTAAACACCACCACTTAAAACCATGCTTATGCCATTGGCTTATTTATGATTTTTTTCCCCTCCATTATTTTGGCAGTTTTCTTGTACATGACCTTGTGTGTATTGAGTCATATTGTCGCCATCTGGATACAGTGGGTGAGACCAATAATTAAAACCGTGCTTACAGCTTACCAAACAGTTACCATTAGCTTTTTTTCTACACATAGTCATTGACCACAATGTCTTTCTCAAACTTATTAATCTTCTACTATAAAAGGTGATTCTATTTCAGAGATTAGTGTATCTTCTTCTAATGAATGACCCTTGTTTGATTGTCATCATTTTTTAAAATAATCGTGCTTGAGGATGGGTGGTCCATTAGTTTGTATCCTGCAGAATAATATATCATGTCTTTTGTTCTATCTGAGGCAAATTATGAATTTATCTTTTTCTTCTACATTGACCACAGGTACGGAGAAGCATGGCTAAACTTGAACTCTACCGAAAATTTACCAATTCTCTAACAATATCGGTGCTGCTATCTGTTGCTTGGATTGGCTATGAGGTAGTTTTCTGTTACTTTTCATTTCCTATTCCTATGGCTTTTCTCAATTGATAGTATTTTAGTGCAACAGTTACATGACGGTAGTGTAACCCAAAAATATTTTCCCTTTACTACATGTGCCAAGCCTTGTTGCTTTCATATCCGTATCATAACCATATCGGATATTGATACTCCTCAGATACTCATGGATATGTATCCAATACTTGCTAAACATATTCGCAGGAGTGGAGCAAGGCATTGGGCAAGATCAAGTGATCAGGTCAAGTCAAGTTTAAATGACTAAAATCAACAAATCACTAATAAAAATAAACTAATAAATAATGAAAACATTTCATTCTAAATGTTTTCTAGAAACTTGAACTTTAATGATTCCCCACTAGAAAAATGTAAATTGGAAGTAATATACCATAATAATAATAATAAATAACAAATCGCATTGCATACGGATTGTTGAAGTTGTCTCATACTAAAAATGAAAGAGGAAAATAATTAAGTCGAGAAAAATTATGGTGCACACTCCTAAAAATGTGTATATCATATACCTTTACAAAACTAGACCACAATGATTCGTAACAAAATCACTGTAATTAATAACTTTTATCACCACAATAATTTGTAACATTTAATGCTCATAACATAATCTAATCACCTTGAGTGGTTTCGACTAGTTTTCTGAAAATTGAGTTTTTTTGTTTTCCATTTTTTTTTAGTAATTTTTTTAAGCATTTTTTTTTGCTTTTTAGATATACCTAACCTAAATGTTTTTAAAAAGTAAAACAAAAATGAAACAGACTCCTATTTTTTTTGACCTCCACAAACCCCCACTGACACATGTCAACTAGAGATAGGAGAAAAAAAAAAAAAAAACAAAAAAAACAAAAAGTTGGCCAATCACAATGCGTTGGGGGTGGTGGGGGTTCTCCAAAAAGGGGGTCCCAACCTTTTCCCAAAGTAAAATATTTGTGAATGTTATTAAAAAAATTCAATAAATAAAAAAGAATATGAAAATGTATTGAATTTTTGTATTTTTTTGTATTTATTGTATTTCATAATTATTAATATTTTTTTTTTCTAGAAATATTAAACTTTTTATGTATATCTTATCTACACATCTAAAAAGTAAATATATTGCTTAAAATATTAAAAACATTCACACACAAAAATAAAATAAAAAAAAATAAAAAAAAATACACGTAAAACAGAAAGTCAATTTTCAGAAAGTTACTCTAAACCAAACAAGGTAACTATTCATTACATAACCACAATGGGTTGTAACCACGACTTTCTTTGTATCTAGCACCAAAAAAATGTAAATAAAAATTGGAGGGGCCAAATATAATTAAATTACCTAAGGTCCATATAACATATACATATATAGGTGCATTTGTTGGAACTCAACACTATCTGATACATTTCGGACACTCTGGGTCACGTATGCAAACCATTATGGAATTGAAGTTGAAATTGCAATAATTTTTGCATAATATTAGAGTATAATTGTTAGAATAAATACAAGAATAGTTTTTTAATATTTACTTGTTTCTTACCATCGAAGAAAATAGTGAGATAAAATAGTACCCCACTTTTAAGAATTTATCAAATTAACGTATCCATTTTTTTTTTTTAAAAAGAAGACTATTGGCTCTTAAATTAATACGAATTCCTAAAAAATTATTTCTCACTATTCTTTGTGCTCATATATACTGTTTTTAAAATTTATAATTTTTTTCAATGTATCTAGGCTGTACTCATATCCTAGTTTTTTTAAGATTTTGTCGTATTGTTGTATCTGTATCGGATTGTATTATCCATGTGCATGCTTCATAGGTAATGTATTTGACTTTGGATGATTTAGCTCTAAATATTTTATTAATCAGTCCCTTATATGAATTATAAGATCTACAAATCTTCAATTTTTTTCCTTCTAAATATAATATCATTAAAATTTTACATCTGTGATAAAGCTTCTTTTGTTTATGTTGTTTCAGTTGTACTTTAATGCAACTGACCCATTGAGCGAATTGTGGCTAAGAGCCTGGATCATCCCAGCCTTTTGGACTTTGCTGGCATTTTTACTCTTGGTGGTGATATGTGTTCTCTGGGCTCCTTCACATAACCCAACAAGGTACTCTCTAGAACATTGCTCATTTTCTTTTCCGTCAGACTTATATTTTCCTTCTTGTTTCAAATGTCGTTTCTTCTACCGTAACCATTAGAATTGTGTATAAAATGTCAGCTATTGAAGACTGGTGAATCTGTTTTTCAAAGGAACTTCTAAAATACTGCAAATATGCCTTCAAATGGCTGTCATAGAAAGTTTGATAAATTTTCACTGTGAACATCTCATTTTTGACCTAGAGCAAATTGTTTTGTTTGTCTCAATCATGGACTTCTACTTTTTTCCTCAAAAACTTTAATGGTGGAAGCACGCAACCAAGGGAAGAAGCATATATATATATGTTGATCTAATAGAAATTGTAAGCTAGGGGGTTCAATTGGAGGTTTAAAGAGATGTCAGCCTTAATCAACCTATCAAGAGGTTCTTAAAAGATTTGTGTCCAAAGGACGCATGAGGCTATCGCTAGCAAGTCGGTAGATGCAGTAGTTCCGTTGCCTATATTTATGGTTTAACTAGAACAACTAGTTTTGGTCAATCAATTTTTGAAAGTTGATGGCATCCCTAACCTATGACTAACCTCTGGAAGGCTTCACTCCCCTTCTGGTTCATGTTAATTGGATGCTTGTAATCAGATTCCACTGTTACATTCCATTGGCCTTGGTGTTTGGCAATCTACCCCCAGCTTAACTTGATTTTGGTATCATTATGTTAAACTTCGTAAGTAGGTATCATTGTGTTAAACTTCGTAAGTAGGATTTTGATGAGATGTTGGTAAATATGGTGAGGATTTCAAGATTAGCAAGGGAAGCATAACCTAGAACATCTATACTTGTGTTGTGACACTCTTGTCGAAATTTGGTGAAAAGAGAGATTTTAGGACTTGGAAGCATTCCAACTTTCACCAACATGCTTGTAATATGTGAACCTTTTTTGTTGTTGTTGTTGTTGTGGTGTGTGTGTGTGTGTTATTTTCTGCTTAAAAATGTATGATTGTCATCAAACTTGAATTTGGTGCTATTGTGGCACAATGGGAGAAAGTGCTAACATGGCATCTTATAAGGAAGGGGTATGGTCAGGGATCCAAAATTTTACCACTTTTGTTGATCATAAATGTTTAGATGAAAAAGATTCATTATTTCATTTTCATATTTCATCATAATACCTGATTTGATGTGGGTATGCGCAGATATGCATACTTGGAGGAGACGGGCGATGACCTTGAGGAGGAGGGTATTTCACTGACTGGCGGTGGAGTAAAGGTGGCTGCAGATCTAGCAACCATGGTGGAAAGGAAGGAAAGGAAGGTGACAATTGCCACAGATCATGTGTTCAGGCTCGGAGAAGATCTGGAGGAGGACAAGAGAGAATGATGGCTCGTCCTCGAATTCCATCTGATCTTAGATTTGCACATGGGATCCAGGACTTCGGTTAGATTTTCAATCATACCATTTGTGTTTAATGTAAAAAGGAGAAAATGAAAACACAATTAAATACCTGTTTTGAAAATTAACAGCATTAAACTCAAACCTTTTTTGCATTGTTCTCCAGGTTTTATTTTTCGCAATTGAGTGAATTTCAAACGAGTAGAGTAGGGGGGGTGATGTAGACAAGAAGTAAAAGGAGATTAATAGTTCGAAGAAAAAAAAAACATGTACTTGTCTATTACTACAATGCACAAATCTCTTGTGATGTTTGTTAATCATGAGATGAAGATGTAAACAAGAATTAAACATGCCTTGCTAAATAAAAAGAAAAAAGAAAAAAATGGAATTGAAGATTGAAACAATGAAATGCTTGTAATAAATTTTGGTGTTCTCTTGTTAGTTACAATCCATATGACTCACTCAACTAGATTATGGTGTAAGATAACAGGAGTCATGTTAATTGGGGTTCAGCCGCAGTGCTTCTGCGCACTTGTTGTCTCTCCAGTGTCCATTTATGCATTTTTTGTGTGTTAATTTGTTGTTTGATTACATCCATATTACTGGAAAGCCTCCTCGCTTAATGCACCTTAAGAACATTATCCTCTTCCATGTCAACATGATCTCATTATTTGCTAGATGCATTGACAACCCTTAGCGATTAGAGTCAAATATAAGACACATTCTTGTGTAGTTGTGAGAGCAACTGTTTCCCTCATTTCTCGGCATCTCAGAATGCCTCAAGATCTTCATGAAAACCTCCTTTACTTTCCATGTTACTCCTAAGACTACTCAAAGTCTTGTAGATCTCAACTGTCCTTGGTGAGGATGAATCTCCCGAGAAGAAAGTATTGACCTTGTTTGTCACCTCAATCCAACTACACCCAGGGCTCTTCTTCAACCCCTCTTGCCTCATCGACACCCTCAAATTTGCAGCCTTGACCCATAAACCTGCTTCGACATACAAGTTTAGAAGTTGAACATAATTGCTGCCTCTGTTTGGTTCCATCTTCAATAGATTGTGGGCTGCCAATTCTCCAAGCTCTACCTTACGATGGGCTCTACACGCAGACAACAAAGATAGCCAAACTTTTCTATTGGGTTCAATGGGCATGCTCTCTATGAAACTGTAGGCATCTTCTACGCATCCAGCACGGCCCAAGAGGTCAACAATATTCACATAATGCTCCGTCCTAGGGTTAATTTTGTGTTCAACTGTCATGGATTGAAATAGATTTACACCTTCACTTACCAAACCAGAATGATTGCAGGCTGAAATCAAGGAGAGGAATGTTACATCATCTGGTTTGATTCCTGATCTTCTCATCTCATCAAATAAACCAATTGCGTTTAAGCACTCTCCGTGTGACCCATAACCAGATATCATTGAATTCCATGTTACTAAGTTTCTTCGAGACATGTTACGGAAAATGTGCTCTGCATATTTTAAGCATCCACACTTGATGTACATGTCAATTAATGCATTGTCTACTTGAAGATCGGACAGAATCTCGAGTCTTGTTTGGTATCCATGTATTGCCTTTCCTTTAAGCAACACTGCTGCTGATGAAACTGCAACGAGAATGCTAGTAATAGAAACAGGGTCTGGATATAAGCCATGCTGTACAATTTGAGGGAAAATATTGACGGACCGCTCTGCCAGGCCATTCCAGCAATAGCATGAGATCATAGAATTCCAAGCCAACAGATTGTTACATGGCACGCCTGAAAATACATTTTCAGACATCTCAGGGAACCCACATCTGGAATACATATCTATCAGGGAACTAACCACAAACTCATCCAATACCAAACCATATTTAGTGACAAATCCATGAATCGCCTGACCCAATCGTATATTCTCAATTCCAGTACAAGCACTGATCACTCTTGCCATAATATCAGAATCAGGTTTCATCAAGTCAGCCCTCATTGCTTTGAACAAATCCAAAGCCTCCTCGAATTTCATATTTTGGCAAAAACCCGATATCATGGAGCCCCACGCAACCACATCCTTGTCCTTCATTGTATTAAAGACTGCAATGGCATCCTCCATACTCCCACATTTTGAGTACATTGTTAACAGACCACTCTGCACAGCAATATTATGTTGTATCGGTCTTTTGATCAGTTCCGCGTGAAGTGTCTTACCAAAATTGTGTAATTCAATCACACTGCAAGCAGCTAGAAGATTAGATACCGTGAATGAATCAGGTGAAAATGCAATTAGCCTCATCTGATTATAGACATCAAAAGCATCATAAGCACAACCATTGCCAATATAGGCTGAAATCATGGCATTCCATAATTCAATTTCTTTACTGGATATCCAATCAAATATTTTTTCTGCATCTTGGACCGATGTGCACTTGGCATACATAGTGATGAGAGAAGTACAAACATATGGGTCACTTTGAAAACCCAACTTGAACACATCACAATGGAGCTGCTTACCAAACCCCACATCTCTGCCCTGAGAACAAGCGGTCAACGCAGAAGAAAACGAGGAAGAGACAAGGCTGCAATTCTCATTCTTAAGTAATGAATACAATTCTAAGCTATGTTCCCACATCCCATTCTCACAAAACCCGCCTATCATTGCATTCCACGCTGCAACATTTTTCTTATCTTCCAACTTCTGAAACACACACCAGGCGTCCATTGGATAACCACAACTCGAGTACATAGCAACAAGTGCAGTCACCACAAAAGCGTCATCCCAAAACATGTTTCTCACAACATAACCATGAATTTGCTTTCCTTCCACATAACCCAAACAATCATTGCACAATCCAAGCACAATACTAAGCGAGTACACATCAGGTTTGATACCCAACAATTGCATTCGACGAAACAGAGCTATAGCTTCTCCAATATGACCATATCGAAAATACCCATCAATCATAGAGTTCCAAACTGTGATATCTTCAATCAAAGCTTGACTCTCAGACAAATTGACAAACACTTGGACTGCATTGCTCAGAGACCCACATTTCACATACATGTTAATCAATGAGGTTGTTATGTAGGGATCGAATTGAAGACCCAATGAGATGATTGTGGCATGGATAGTCTCTCCATAACAAAGATTTGAAAGGGCAGAGCAGGATTTGAGAAGAGAAGGGAAGGTGAATCTGGTAGCGTTGAGAGGAAAATGGGGTTCTTGAAGGTATAATTGCAAGGCATGTGAATGATGTCCTTGTTGAACTGAGGTCTTGATCTTGGAATTGATCGAGTTTGAGAGATGGGATTGACACAAAATTGAAAATCTTCGGTATATGAATAGATTGAAGCACATATTATCATGGTTGAAGCTCTAATGAGTCAAAGAAGAAACAGGGTGTGCCTGGACTGACTGTAAACGCATTGCGAGTCTACCAAACTGAAATCAGTTTTTACCATATAACCACCAGTCCGAGAAGATATTGAGAAGAAAATTTTTTTTAGTTAGTTTTTTAAAGTTGGGCTTTTTTTTTTAGTTTGGAATTAAAATGTTGATTTGATAATTTTTTTTAAAAATTTTTTTGTAACTTATATGACAAAAATTAAAATAATTATGATTTGAATGTAATATTTTATTTTATTAATTTATTTAATTTATTTTATTTTTTTGTACTTTTTAAATCTTAATTAGAATAGCAGAATGATCTGTTCATGTTTTTGAAGTGTCAACCATACATAAATTTTGATTGGTGTAAAATATTAAGTTTTATATCAAGAAAGTAATGATCCACTTAATTGTGTAGATCTCACTATTTTTGCTAATTACAAAATGTGTACTATTTATACACTCTTTGAGTGTGAACAAAATCGAGCTCGAAGATATTAGGCAACAATGACGTTGCTACGTGTTATTATAAATTAATGAACAGTTGTAAATGAGATTGGGATTAAGTGAGAGATGAAAGAGTTAATGTCATAATACACTTCTATTAAAAAAATAAGAAAAAGTATTAGGAATCTCAAATATTTTATTAAATATTTTATCAAATGTTTTATATGGGTGTGAAATTCACACCATGTGAGTTTCACAGGGGTTTCACATCTATATGAAATATTTAGTAGAATATTTAAGATCTTTAACATTATTCAAAAACAAATGTATTATTATCAAATACCTTTGAAACATAAACAAAAACTTTTTCAATCATAATAAAAATAACAACTATTATAGATCAGAAAAATATTTGAGAGCCACAAATTCTGTGGCTCAAATAGTCTGAAACTGTCAGAATGAAGTCATTTTGCGTCGTTTTGCATCCAAAACGACGTCGTTTTGGGTGTTTCGAGCCATTCGAACCACATAATTTGTGTCCACCTAGCGTTGCTGTGTAGATCATGATGAATGGCCCGACTGTCCAAAACAACGTTGTTTTAGATTTTTTTTTTTTTTTCGATTTATATTTGAAACAGAAGGAGGGCGAGAGAGAGAGAGAGAGGGGGGGAAGAGAGAAGAGAGAGGAAAACAGAGGGAGAGAGCTCCACCCACCGGCGCCATCACCGGTGATGGCGAGGGTTTTGCGACGGTGACGGTGACCTTGCGACGGTGATCTTGCGACGGTAGCGGGATTGTATATAGAAATGGGGGGAGAATAAAGTAATTCAGGCATTTGGATATTGTTGCGATCAACTTGGCTTCGCGATCTCAATCTCTCTCTCTCTCTCTCTGCGCCGAGGCGAAGAAGACGCCGGAGACGATCAAATATTTGTCTGTATGGTTAGGGTTTCAATGCCTCTGATTTCACTAAAAAATTCTTCAAAATTTCCCAAATTCTTTAGTCTCGTTTGTGATTCATACTGTGTTCGATTTTTGTATAATTTATAAATTTTGTTCGATCATATTATGCAGATGTATATGTATTCATATAAGCCTCTTGATACAGGCGATGCATGTGGAAGTAGCCGTCAAGAACGTGAAAGTGTTAGAAATTATATATATTTACTGTGTGTGTTTAGATATTGTAAACACCAATTTGTGTGTTTAGATATTGTAATAGTATATCTGGTTTTGATGATGATGATGATGTTTTGGTTTGAATTCTGTCTTTCTTCTCTCTTTCCTCTTCTCTTATTTCTTCTCTCTTTCCTCTACTTTCTTCTTCTTCTTTGTTGAAGAAGAGAAGACACATATCAGAACACAGAAAGGGGCGCAAAAAAAAAAAAAAAAATAAAAAAATCACGTAGTTTTGATTTTTGAGCCAATCGAGCCATGTGTCATAACAATGGTTTGACCAAATACCACTAAAAACATAACTAAAAATTTCTTTTTGGCATAATCAAAATAACAATCATAATTAAATATAATTAAATTATAACTAATATCACAATAAATAATAATTGAGTCATGATTAATACTATAATATATCATAATTAAAATTTAATCAATTACTACTTGAAACACAATCACAAACTTTTTTGGTTATAATCAAAATAACAATCACCAAAGAACATAAACAATGTGATAATCAAAATGAATTTCATTCCACTCATTTGATTAATCTTATTGGATGGTGACACTATTATTGCATTTACATTTCTTCAATTTTGAGGATTCATAAAGTATTAATATTTGTTCAAATTCCAATATTGATTTGGGAAAATGATCTATCCCTACAAATTTCTTTCATAAAACCATTTTTTTATAAACTCTTATCGGTACCAAGAGTTCATCACAGAATAATACTACATATCTTAAAAGTTTTATTAAAATTTCTATCAAATGTCTCATATAGATGTGGAACTCACACCATATGAGTCTCATGTAGATATCACAATCATGTGAGACATTTGGTAGAAATTTTAGTAGAATTTTTAAGATTTCTAACATTTTTGTTATCACTATAAAGTGAATAAATAAATTCTTACCGATAAAAAACTATGAATAGGTACTTTTTGAAAAAAAATTATAAGGATGTAAATTTATTAGGAAACACTATGCTGCACACCCTTCAAAAGGTGTGTATCATATGCATATTATAACTAAAAAAAATGTCATAACTTTAATTTTTTGAATCATAACTAAAAATAGATGTCATAACTAAACACAATATGAAACATAATTAAAGATCTTATGAATTATAATTAAAATAATATCATAACTAAAAAAAAAAAATTAATCATAACTAGGCCTCGTTTGGCAAGAGGCTATTTTAGCCAATTAGCCAAAAAGTTACTAAATTAGCCAAAAAGCCAACAACCCATACCAAAAAGTCAAAGATTCTATTTTCTCTTTACTTTTTGCACATCTTTTCGTAATTAGCCAAAAAGTCATCCCAAAAAATGGCCAAAACGATGTCGTTTTAGCCATTTGAGCTACTTTTGAGCCACAAAATTTGAGTTACGAGACATTTTCCTAACTAAAAATAGATGTCATAACTAAACACAATATGAAACATAATTAAAGATCTCATGAATTATAATTAAAATTATATCATAACTAAAAAAAAAAAATAATCATAACTAAATAAAAAATGACATAAATAACATAATTAAAAAGATATATTGTACACTTTTTTTTAAAGAAGTGTTTATTAGAATTTTTCAAATTTATTTGTATCTTCAAATAAGATTTGTGTATGACAAAAAGAACAATCATGTGTTAAATTAAAAGGTTACAGTCAATCAGCCCGTCCTCATTAGAGTAAGAATTTTTGAATGAGAGCATGACGGCCTACCTCTAAATAAAATCTTGTATTTTTATTTTTATTTTTTTATTTGTTTGGGTGTCTTTTCCTTTGCTTTTGGGTCTTTCAGACTAATCTTATCCACGTGTTTAAAAGCATTCCAGAATTCTAATGAGGTTTCCGTGTCTCCATTTTGTTTTTCATTGGGAATTTGGGATGTCGTCTGATTTAAGATAAGTATCCATATGATATAAGAAAAGCTAATCAAATTGGAATTAGGTCAAAATGTTGAGAAATTTTTAAAATGATTTTTAAAATTTATATTTTAGGTTTTGGGTGTTTTCAAAATTTTTATTATTTTTTTTTGAAAAACTTAAAATAAGTTTGGGAACTTTATTTTACATTGGAAAGAGAGGAAAACATAAAGCGCTTAATAAAGTGTCACATAAAATATTTCTTTGAATATGAAATTGTGGAATGGATGTTAGTGTGTATGCACTCACACTGCAAGGATGGTCACCATCCGCACATGTGCATGCGTGGCATGGGCAGTGAGTTGTGTGGCGTTTGATGACGCGCTTTGCACGGACTCATCGGCGTAAGGCGCCATGAGGGTGCTTTTCTATTTGCATCGTAAATGTTGGAGCGATGACATGGATCCAACGTGGCATAGGTGATGTGGTGTTCGTTGGTGATGAGCCAACCAACCGATCGAATAGTTGTGTGTTCAATCTGAAGCAGTTTGATCATAGCCATTGATTAGAGGTGTGCACAGTCGTATAGTTGAGATTGCACCCGATCATGATCAAGTGTGATCAGTCAAGGCATCTATTCGATGTGAGATTGATTTGCACCATAGACTGTCGATCCAATGCTCAGATCTTATCGGATGTGATCAAAACTCTCAAAGTGGTATACGTGTTGACTAACCCTTATTTGGCAGAGCAAGAAAACGATACGGTGGAGCAAACCTGTCACCACCCAAACCCGCCCCTATAGGTTTAGCATCGTAACCGACTAGTAATTCGAGATAATTTTGATTTTTGTCACATTTATGGCTCTCAATTTCAGATTTTAGCACAATTCAAAACATATTTTCCTATGATCAATAAATATAGAGTCAAAACTCTTACAAAACACATAATTAGCTTTCAAAAGCACATTAAGCACATAATTACATGTATAATTAATGAAATTATAGCTTAATACGGAATAGGGTTGTCACAAAATCCGTACTAGAACTAAATGGGAGAATGACTACTATATTTGCCGAGGAGACATTCTGAATGCGCTGTCAGACTCTCTGTTCGATGTGTATCAATATCTGGAAACGACGAAGCAACTTTGGGACATATTTTAGTCAAAATACCTCACCGAGGATGCTACTAGTAAAAAATTTATTGTTAGTAATTTTATTTATTTTTCTATGATTAATAAAAGCCCATTATTGAACAATTCCATGAGATCCAACATATTTTGAGTCAGTTTCGACAAAAGAATATGACCATGGATGAATCTATTGTAGTTTCATTTATAATAAAGAAACTGTCATATTCTTGGAAGGATTTTAAGAAAACTCTGAAATACATAAAAGAGGATCTTACTTTAGAGGAATTGGCTCAACACCTCCCTAGTTGAAGAAGAGTCAAGGCTTCTTGAAAATAAAGATAACCAATTGGCTCAGGCTTCTAAAATTCACATGGTGGATGATGGCAAGAGCTTCAACAAAAGGAAGCATAAGCGCAACCCCCAACCTGAGAAAAATGCTAAGAAACCGAAAGGCGTTTGCTGGCACTGTGGTAAGCCAAGGCACTTCAGAAATGAATGGCGGTCATAAAAGAAGAAGCCGAAAGCATCAAATGCCAAGAACAAGTTCGTGGCTATTGTATTCAAGGTGAACATGCTTGAAGATGTTGGTAACTGGTAGATTGACTCAGGAGCAACGAGGCATGTTTACAACAACAAGAGCCTTTTCACTACTTATGAACAAATGAGTGATGGAACAGCTTTTTACATGGGTAACTCTTCAACTACTACTATCAAAGGCGAAGGGATGGTGGATCTAGAGTTCACATCTGGAAAAATCTTAAGTCTTAATGATGTTTATCATGTACCTGATGTCAGGAAAAATCTTGTATCTAGAAGCCTGCTTAATACGCATGATTTCAAGTTAGTATTTGAGTCGGACAAATTTGTCCTGCCTAATGGTGGGATTTTTGTTGGGATAGGCTACATGTATCAGGAAATGTTCAAACTTAACGTTATCAATAATACATCTATTTGTACTTACATTATTGATTCTCTTTCTTTATGGCATACCTGTTTAGGTCATGTTAATAGTAGAAAAATGCATGATATGATTAATTTAGATTTAATTCCTAAGTATGCATTGATATGTTTGAAAAATGTAAATTTTGTGTGTAATCTAAAATTACTCGCATTTAATTTCTTAAAGTAGATAGAACCACATCTTTGCTTGAACTTGTGCATAGTGATGTATGTGGCATGCTTAGTACCCCACTAAAGGTGGTAAGAAATATTTTGTAACATTTATTGATGATTTTTCTAAGTATTGTCATATCTATCTTTTGCATTCAAAAGATGAGGTGCTTGATAAATTCAAAAATTTTAAAACGTAAGTAAAAAATCAGTGTAATGTCAAAATAAAGAGACTTAGGTATGATAGAGCCAATGAATACTATTTTTTAGAATATTGTGAAAATGTTGGTGTTATTCATGAGAAGTCTATACCCTACACACCACATCACAATAGAGTAGCTGAAAGAAAGAATATGACATTAACAAAAATGATTAATACTATGTTTTCTTACTCTAGTTTAAGTTATGGGTTTTGGGGTGAAGCCTTGTTCACTGCCTGTCACATACTCAATAGAATTCCTTTCAAGGGAAGAAATGTTACTCCTTATGAACTTTGAAAAAACAAGAAACCTAATTTAGGCTACTTGAAAACTTGGGGCTATAAAGCAATAGTCAGATTGCCTAAACTTAAAATGAAGAAATTAGGTAAAAAAGGAATTAAATGCATATTCCTTGGCTATGCTATACACAACAAAGCATATAGGTTTTTGGTAGTAGAGCCCAATAGTTCAGTAGAAACAAATACCATCACTGAATCATGTGATGAAGTCTTTTATGAGGATCATTTCACAACCATTCCAAGGTTGGATTCTAATCAATGAAATGAATCAACTTCTTTGATGTCTACAAAGGAAAGTGAGCAAAGTGAATCCATTGAGCCTAATGAACCTAATGAGCCTGCTGAGCTAAATAGGAGTAAGAGAGCTAGGATTGAGAAGTCATTTGGGCCTAACTACCTTGAAGAAGGAACTAGAAAAGCTTATTGCAAGCAAACAATGATTTATTTGAATATGGATTCAAATCCATTAACCTTTGAGGAGAGTATGAAGTCTCAAGATGCTGCGTTTTGGAAAGAAGCCATAAATAATGAGATGGATTCTATGATGGGTAACAATAGTTATACTTGTTAATTTGCCACCTGGATCCAAACCAATTGGTTGTAAATGGATTTTCAAAAGGAAAATGAAAGATGATTGCACAATTGACAAGTTCAAAGCAAGATTAGTTGCTAAGGGCTTTACTCAAAAAGAGGGTATCGATTATTTTGATACATATGCTTTGGTGGCCAGAATCTCCACCATTTGAGTGTTAACTGCCTTAGCCTCAATATACAAGCTTGAAATTCATCAAATGGATGTTAAGACCACTTTCTTAAATAGAGAGTTAGATAAGGAAATCTATATGTAACAACCGGAAGGATTTGTTGTACAAGATCAAGAACAAAAAGTGTGTAAACTCGTTAAGTCACTATATGGACAGAAATAAGCTCGGCATGAGAAATTTGACAAAGTAATAGTGTCAAATAGTTTTAGGATACGTGAATCTGATAAGTGTGTATATAGTAAGTTTATTGGCAATAAAGGTGTAATCATATATCTGTATGTAGATGACATGCTTATTTTTGGTATTGACAATGATGTCATTGAAAGTACTAAAAGTTTCTTATCGTCTATCTTTAATATGAAAGATATGGGCTTGGTTGATGTAATTCTAGGTATTAAGATCAAACGAGAGGACAATAATTTAATTCTTATCTAGTCGCACTATATTGAAAAAATTCTTAAGAAATTTAATTAATATACTTGTACAACAATGTCTACACCTTTTGATTCAAATATGAAATAGTATCATAATATTGGAAGAGCTGCTGATCAACTAGAATACTCAAGAGTGATAGGTAGCTTGATGTATGCCATGACTTGCACTAGACCTGATATTGCATTTGCAGTGGGAAAACGTAGTAGATATACTAGTAATCCCAGTAGTGTGCATTGACATGTAGTTCACCGAGTACTTAGGTCCTTGAGGAAAACAATAGACTATCAAATAGTCTATAATGGCTATCCAGCAGTGCTGGAAAGATTCACAAATGCCAATTGGATAACTGATCGTGAAGATCACTCGTCCACAAGTGGTTGGATTTTTACACTTGGAGGAGGAGTTATCTCTTGGGGTGAGTTTATAGCATTGACTTCTTGTAGCAAAGAGGCAGAGTGGCTAAGGAATCTCTTGTTAGTGATTAAGTTATGGCCAAAACATATTCCACCAATATCTTTGTATTGTGATAGTGAAGCAACTCTATCATGGGCTTATAGCCATGTCTATAATGGAAAGTCCAGGCATATAAGACTAAGACATAGTTGTGTTAGGCAATTAATCACAGAAGATGCAATTACCATTGGTTATGTAAAGTCAAGTGAAAACTTGGCTGATTCCTTAGCAAAGGGACTTACAAGAGATTTGGTGTGGAAAACATCAAAGGAGATGGGTCTTAAGCCCACTTAACTTAAGCTTCGTTTGGTAATGACTTTTTAGTTGGCTTTTTGGCTTTTTTAACTTCTTTAGTCTGGGACTTTTTTGTTTGTTTGGCTTTCTTGTTTGGCTTTTTTGCATTGGAAATGATGTTGACAAAAGTTAAATGACAAAATTGCCCTCAAATGGCCAAATCCAATAACACCTCCAAATATATACAGATTTTGCATTAGGAATTACACAATTTTTTTTCCATTTCCCCCTTTTTTTTTATATACATTTTTTGTAAATTGCTTCATAGAAATTGGTTTTGGTAGTTTGTTGATTTTGAATAGAAAACTATTCAAACAAATCAAACACTCCTGTGAACCAAAATTATACGGAATTAACGGAAAAGTTTTGCAAAATTTGGAAAACATTTCTAGTATGCCATTTCCACCAAGTCACTATTGCAAAAAAAAAAAAAAAAACACTAAAATTTGTCAAATACATTAATAAAATAAAATTTTCAAGTCCACAATAAAGGTTGTATGAACAATATTTTCCTCAATGAATACATAATAAGAACCATTTGTTGGTTACCTCTCCGACAATAACCAATTGCTTGAGCGTACCATAATAGGAATGTGCAAACCTAATTACATAACGTACATATGCACAATGCCATAAATGCTAAACGTGGTACAACATCATAAACTACACATATAAACAAGAAGAAAAATGAACTTGGGTTACCGAATTTCCCCTATATATTTCCCAACATGCCGTGATTGCGCATGTCTTACAAGAAAGCGCACGCTTTCCATATGTGGGTCATCATCCCCAATTATTAGTCCATCCTCCCCATGTGTTGATAGAGGAATGGCATTGATTATGGTTGCTGCGTTGGCCTCTATTACTATGGGTTGAACAGTGGTTGGATTATCCGTATTTCTCCGTATGTAGTAACGCAATGCCATCGACACACCAACTGAATGCACCTGCGCAGTCGCAAAATCATAATGAGACATATTTTCGATAAAACCCCCATTGATTTTTCCACGCCCCAAAGGTTCGTTCAACGACACTGCGCAATGATGAGTGTACCTTGTTAAATAATTATCTTGGGTTCGTTGCGTTCCTTGCACCTCATCGAAAATCTACTAGGTGGTAACGGTAGCCCTTGTACGGGGTGAGGTACGAATCAACAAGATAATATTTTCTTGTTGGATGTAAACAAATAACGGTATAAGCTTTGTGTGCATATTTCTACATACTAATTTTTTTTTTAAAAATTGTCTGTACCTTTCTCCGGATGTGGCGGCACATTTTCATTGTTGATTATTTCAGCGAAAATTCTACTGTCATGCATACTCCTTCCCATCTAACTGATACAAAGGTAAAATACATGTCGAAATCAACCACCTCTATGATGTTTTGGATGTGACAATATTTGCGTCCAAAATAGGTCACTGCATCAGGCCTCGTTACTTTCGCAATAACATGCGTGCCATCGATTGCGCTAATGCAATCCTAATTTCCAAATTAAACAGCAAGACAAATTTCAATATATGCCAAAACTTTGACGTAAAGAAACAATATGTTTTGCAAATATGAACGTTGTACCTTGAATGGTAGGCATGTCATTTTTGACCGCAAGTGAGGATGTTGAACATTTTGATTTGTTGTTGGCCTACAATGCACAACCGTGAACTTCATCATCACCTCCAAAACATTATGTACATGGCATGATACGGTTTCACCCGAATGTTGAAACCGTTCTTAGATGACTCTATTCTTAAACCCTCTCAAGATATGTATGAATATTGCAACGCTTTCTTCCATGGCTAATCCATGGCTACATTGGTTAACACATAAACCAAAATCTCTAACTAACGTGCACAACAAAGAAAATACTTCTTTTGGCATACATACATTTTCTTCAAAACGACCAATGTATCCATCGTATAATTCACATATCCATGCATGTTCAGTCAATATTGATGTTCGACATGGAGTTTTTATCATGTATTTTTCGTAATATTCTTGTACATACTGACATGCTTGCATGTACGTCCAATTATTTTGTTGTTATATCTGAATAGCCATTTGATTTATTTGCTCAACGAAGTCATCATTGCTGCTACCTTTCCCGTTAGACATTGCCATGACTTCGGCGAGGCCTACAAGACATATGTCTAACGTTAAAATCATTACTGTCACTTTGAACTTGTTCAACCATTTAACTAACATTATATATATACATCAACAGCATGCCATGCATAACCAAGATATACAAAAAGCAATCTGCCAAAGCAAACATGCATAAATCATTCATTCCATCCATACAAAGAAATTAAAAACAAAAACAAAATAATAAAAAAAAACACAAATTGGTCATATTGTTCCACCAAACCATCTAACCAAGTACTGTAAACGAAACAAACCCAAATAAAAATTAAAAAAAACAAAAATAAAAACTTAAAGACGTCCTAAAAATCCAACACAGTAACAAGTCCCCATAAAAACATCAACACATAACACGGACAAGTTCCCAACAGTTCCTAGTAGCCGCCCAACCCCGTGGCCCATCCCAACAGCCATCCAATCCGTCGTGCACCAAAAAGGTTCGCAAATGGAGCTCCAACGTAGCTTTGTAGTTGCTTCTGTGTAAGCCACCCGACAATATGGTCATCATCGGTCTGACACATCATAACTTCTCGGTAATCAGCGTTGTTCATAAGAGACGATGCAAAGTGGAACAACGGTGTACCCACTAAGACAGGAATGGATTTCAGCCTCTCCATGCACTCTGAAATGGTGTACAACAACTCATTACCAGTTAAGTGCTTGACAGTAAGTTGTTGGTTTTGACTCCAGACGACATTGGTCAGATTGATCACGTTGTCGGCTATAGCAGATGCTCCGTTGGTTGGCTTCCGTGACTTTCTTGAACATGCGGGAGTATTCCTTTTCCTTTTCGCCCCAGCGTCAACCCCAGGTTCAACACCTTCCATTGATGACTCATCATCTACGTCACTACCAACTGAAAGGATTGGATCTACGAATGGCTGCATACCAAGGCTCTGAACCAAATTAGAAGAGCCCTCATTATCTTTGACAGTCCTCTCCTCTGTGTCCAATGATGTTTGCCAATTGCAGCAGCCCCTGTGAAGACAATCTCCATCAACTCTCGGTGCTCCAAAGTTTTATTCCTGAACTTTGGACAACTCTTGTTTATCTGTAACACAAGAAACACAAAACTATTAATGAAAATATGTTACAAAATAAAAATGAAAACAATGTAGAAAGGTAAGAAAAGGGTGTAAATACTTTACCAGTTTTGCATCAAATCTAATTCCTTCATCCACGTAGCCCAATCTCATTTCATGCATGCGTACTTGTTCTTCAATTGCTTTACATCATGTTTTCTACCAGTTTTTTTTTTTTCAAACTTCTTCCCTAACAACTTGTACTTAGCGCTACTCAAAACCATGAATGGCCGGTTGCCCCCAGGAATCTCATCGGTAATAAGCTCTAGGAAAAGTCTTATGGATTCAGAATCCCACATAGCTTTGTGAACATTTTGGCTGTCCTCAATAACGATTGCTCGGGTCCTTACAACACCTTTATTTTTGGAAAGGGTACGTGGTGAAGTTCGTGTGGAAGCCATAACGACAATGCAACTGATAAATTAAAACATAAGTACCTTATACATGTATGCGTATTACTTACCCAAATAAATTTGCGTAATAAAATAGATTAGACATTGTGACATTTTATCAAAAAAATTAAGAGAAAGTAAAGAGAAATAGTTATCTAGATCCAAACCATAATTACATTACATGTCATTCACAAAGCTATTGCTATCAAGTCCACAACAAACATAAGTCATTACAATACTAGCTTTGTTAGGGTGCTACAAGACACTTGGAACATTTTCACATACGCAACAATAAGATTACAACGACAATGCACAACACGGAAACAATGATTTTCAAGATATCATACGCAACAAGCAGCGTTTGTTGAATGTGAATGATATCATCCCGCAAGTGCATGACAATGTCGTGTGTGGTGAAGTCATAGTCGCTGTTCGGTCGCCTAGGTTCGTCGCACCAACCAATCCAACTTAAACATGACTAACGAAATTTATGTACAAAGGTATTTGTTAACTGGTTTAAATGAAATGAAATTTGTCACCGAAAATAAAGGGTGTACTCACCACAGGATTCAGACATGTGTAGTAAGCACGTCCTAGATTTTTGTGAGATCTGGAAATCTTGACATGACATTGACCATAGCCATAGGAACACACACGACGTGGCCATATAGTAGATGTGCCAGTTGACATGAAAGAAGCCATTCTTTGTTTTGTACCATAGATGAATAGAAGAAGAAGACAAGGTGTAAGATAGTGTATAGTACAACTTTATGAATATCTTCAAATGTATGTTATAGTTTTATTCTCGTTACTGGTGACAGGTGATGGCCACACAAAACAAGGAACATATGGCCACCTATTTCTTTCTAGCCTACAGCAATGCGCTTTTCCAGGTTGTTATCTGTCATTTGACGCTTCTTTAAATTGATACATACATTTTCATGATTCTTGCTAGCCATTGTGTTTCTGGATTAGGGCATTATTTTTGTATTTTATGCTTGGTGTTTGTTGTGTATCATATGTGTGGTAATGAGATGGTTGTCTACTACAGGATTTGTTCTAAAAATGTTAGTAAAACTCTTGTTCAGAAACAAGGATGGAATATGTGGAGATCTTAGCATAAACCCTCTCCACTTAAAGTAAATTGTTGCTATAAAATGGAGCTTATTGGAGTGAAACTGCTGGTTGATGAGGGTGGGGAAAAGATTGATCCTGTATGCATTTAGTTGGCACAAGTAACAAATGCCATTTAGATAAGTGTGAAAAAGGAGACCAAAGTCAACAAAAGATAAACATGAAGAAGCATTCTATCCTCTCTCCAACATCATCTTATTCCATTCATTATGGATGTCCATGGTCTATGTGCTCTCATAATAAGGGTTAACCAGTTCAAGTTGACATATTTGCATTGATTATGTTTTCCATCCAACCCATATATAGAAAACAAACAACATAAACCATCCACCACATTACAACTGGACTACATAATTGACTGATGACAAAAGTTCAAATGCTCTGTTGTGTTTTTGCAAACGTAGAGAAAAAAAATTCTAAAATTGGTTCATATTTTGCTTCTCTATTTTAAAAAATGCTTATCCAACCTCAATTTGGAAGCAACCATTTCATGGACAGTAAGTCCAGTGAGTAAAAATAAAAAATAAAAAAAAAAGAAGAGGAAAATTGGTAACAGATTTAAAAGAAAAAATTATAAAAAGAAAAAGAAAAAAGGTTCAAATGCTTTGTTGTTTTTCTGCTGGATTAGGCACATGGGACAAAAAATTTCTAAAATTGGTTCATATTTTGCGTCTCTATTTTAAAAAATGCTTATCCAACCTCAATCCGGAAGCAACCATTTTATGGATAGTAGGTCCAGTGAGTTAAAAAAAAAAATTTGGTAACAGATTTAAAAGATTTTTTTTTTAAAAAAAAATGTTTAAATGGTCTTTTGTGTTTCTGCTGCATTAGGCACAGTTTTGCAAAAATTTCTAAAATTGGTTCATATTTTGCTTCTCTATTTTACAAAATGCTTATCCAACCCTAATTTGGAAGCAACTATTGTATGGACAGTAGGTCTAGTGAGTTTTAAAAAAAAAAAATGGTAACACATTTAAAAGAAAAAATTAAAAAAAAAGTTCAAATGCTCTGTTGAGTTCATCAAGAAGCAAAACAAAAGTGAATACAAAAAATATGAAAGTATTTCATCAATTTGGAAGCAACCATTTCTCGTGAGTTAAAAAAAAAAAATGGTAATAGATTAAAAAAAAGACAAAAAAAAAAAAAGAGGACAAAACAAAAGCAAAGAAGAAGGAAGGAAGAAGGGAGAAGAATAAGGCAGATCCAAACCAAAAAGCTTATAAAATCACTTTTAATCTCTATGCTTTGTTCAATCGATTTACGTTCCCATAATCACAGTTCACATAATCTGTATAGAGACATTCGGGTTTAAACCTCCATTGAGACCAATAAAAGCATTTTAGCACTGATCGAACAGAACAACGACGAATTTTGAACATACACACAAGAAACAAGTAAGATCTCGTGCAAGAAGAGGAAAACCCCAAAATAAATCGAGTTATGCGTACCAGAGATGCAAACACAGAACAATGTTACGAGTAAAGGATGGTCGAGGCATTGAGGAAGCGCTGTTGGCCTGGATCAATCGTCCGATGTTGTGCAGTCTTCTCCCACTCTCTTGTTCTTCTTCGTCGCCGTCTACTTGGTGTGTTTCTGCAAATGGAACCCTAGCAAATACATAGAGATGTGCATTGGTGTATATGGGGTAGTTTGGTAATTGTCCATCCTTCTCAAGTGCCTCACATCTCACATGTATGAATTTTTAGTAGTTTGTGATTTTCTAGCAAACTTTTGTCCGCATGAGCTTATTTAGCTTGAAAATGGTTGCCAAACCAGGGCTTAATCATTCTTGGTGGAAACTTGACTCAACGCTTAAAGAAACATTTTGAATTCAATGAGCCCAAGTACACCATATGTCGTCATTGCAAACACTTAGTTTTAATAAGCTTACAATTGAGTTGTTAGAGTATTATAAATTACATGGGTATTCTCAGTAAGCTTACCTATGTGAGTGTAGAAGGTGATGCCATTTCATATGAGTCCAAGGGCTTGACTCTAGACGCACACGAAACAGGATATAGACACAAGGCCAATTCACGTGTCAGTTTGTTTGAATACTTGGGGTAACTTATATTGTGTGTGAGACACGCCCGGTTAGTCATATAAGATCACTAGTTCAAAGACAAGGCTACTATGCTATCTTGACTAACTTTGAGGTATCTTCACTAAGTGAATGATTCAAATCGTAAGATATCTTCACTTATGCATAAGGATGCCAAGTGAACCAAGAATCATCATCTGGTATTTTAAAAATGGTGGGGGAATGTTGGCGAATTTTCAAAATGATTTTCAAAATTTATAGTTTAGGTTTTGGGTGTTTTCAAAACTTTCTTTGTTTTTCTTTAGAAAGCTTGAAATAAGCTTTGAGACTTTGTCTCACATTGAAAAGAGAGAAAAACATGGAACACTTAATAAAATGCTACATAGAATATTCTTTTGAATATGAAATTATGGGATGGAGGCTAGTGTGCATGCACTCACACCGCAAGGATGGTGCTTCGCACCATCCGCATATGTACACGCGCGCGGCATAGGCAATGGGCTATGTGGTGTTTGATAGCGCACTTTGCACTTCGCAAGGTGCCATGAGGGTGCTTTTCTATTTGCATCGGACAAGTTAGAGTGATGACGTGGATCTAATGTGGCATGGGTGACATGAAATACAGTCAGCCCCGCGTGGTAGTGGCGTTCGTTGGCGATGGGTTAACCAACTGATCGAACAGTTGCGTGTCCGATCTGAAGCGATTTGATCATAGCCGCTGATTGGAGATGCATGCGATCGTACGGTTGAGATGGCACTGATTAATCAAGGTATCTATTCGGTGTGAGATTGATTTACACCATAGATCGTTGATCCAACGACCAGATTTGATTAGATGCGATCAAAAGACATGACCATTCGATCAAGTGCATCAAGGTCTATAAATAAGCAGTGAATTCAGCCATTTCAATCATTCCAAAATCCTTAAAGCATTCCTACAACTCTCTTTCTCTCTCTCTCTCTCTCTCCCCCCTTTTGATTTAAAGTTTTCGATCAAGAGTTTCTTAAGCAAGTTTATGCTTTTCCTATTGGTAATTAAATTCTGCAAACTTAATTATCAATGTCTTGATTTTCTTAATTATATCAAGAGTATTTCGATCTACTGTCGTCAGTACAGACGCCGGTAGACTTGATCCTTAGATCAGGCTTCATTGTATACTGAAGGCGAATTTGTTGTAACCTCCTACATACCATTTGGTGGGTGCAAATATTGTCTTTAAGAAAGCGACTAACACAACTTGAAGCACCAATTTTATGTTCTACATATATAAGATCATTGCTAAGTTTTGAAGAACCGAAGACTACCAACTAAAGAATTCAAGACTAATAGTTCCAACAATTTTGTGACCAATTTGTTTATCATTTAGACAAATTTCCATCTCATCGACATCATCATAAGGTTACTAATAAAAAGCCAAGAAGATATTCCTAAAAATATTATCAACCACTTTCCCACCCTCCCCGAACCTCCCTAGAGAGAATAGAGATTGAGAGAGAGAAAAGGAGAGTGGAAGAGAGAGAGGCAGGTGAAAGAAGAGGGAGTAAGAGGAGGGAGTAGGGCAAGCTGTTGGAAATGGAGAAAGATGCCAGAGCTGGTAGTAGTGGGCAGAGAAAGATGGGCAAAAGAGAAGTGTTCAAAGAATTTTTTACAAAATTTAAAATTAATCGGTAAGGATAAAAAGAAATGAAAGCTCTAAAGAGATTATGTAGGTGCTATTAGTAGCATCCTAAATCATGTTATCAGGCATCAGTATCATAGAGTGATCAAAGACTACAAGTTTTTACACTAAAAAAACATTGAATCCCCCTGTTTAGCATGTCCACTCATTTATTTAATTTCCCTATACCAATCAATTACAAAATTGGATTTACAGAATTGCTCTCCTATCAACATTTAGAAAGGTAAAAGAATTACATGATTAAGGAAAATTAAAAATAAAAAAAAAATAAAAGAAAAAGAGAAGAATTTTGTCCCTCTATGCTGACATCTGCATGAATTTATTGACGCAGATGCCACCTCTACATCTGCTTACATCATTTCACCCTCTGATGAGGTAATTGTATTCTTGATAGAACCACTGAATTTCACACTTCTTCAACCTAGAAATTAACAAAACACTATTTGTCAGCCGAGAAATACTATTTACACAAAATGCACATAAGCTCTCAAATGAGGATTTCTTTGCATGTAGCATTGCTGTTTGTTAGCCCAGTTAAATTTTGATTGAAAGAGAAATCTTTCACGAAGCTAAAGGCTTCAATGCCCATCTAGAGTCTTTAAATCAAAATAGCATGCATAATAGCCCAAATGAGAATATATTTCGCCCCTTGATTGATCATTTATGAGTTCCACCATTGGTCTTACAGCTAGGGCTGCAAAATGAGTCAAGCCGAACTCGGGCACTAGCTGAGCTTTGCAGTGCTTGAGCATGGCTCGCTTGTTTATCGAGCTCAGAAATCAAGCTCAACCACGGCTTAAAAATTAATCCAGCTCATAAATCATACTCAAGCTTGGCTCGAAACTAGGTAATGAGGAAAAAGTTCACCTTGATAATCAAGCCCAGTAGGCTCGTTAAATATTATTCTATATTTACAATATGAATTTATAACACATCATATATCATTTAATATACAAATAATATATTTATCCTGTTATTTAAATAAATAATAATCGAGCTGAGCTTTACAAGACAAGCTTATTTTAGCTTGTGCTTGCCTCGTTTATTAAACAAGCCTAAAAATCTCGAACGTAACAAACCGAGCCGAGTTAAGCCCTTATCGAGTTGAGCTCACAAGCAGTTCGGTTCATTTGCGATCCTACTTGTAACCTAAATGTTATTATAACTTCGGGTTCCATTTGAGTTCAGGGGTTGTAACCCTCTAACTGAACACTTTGGGGGGTAAATTTGATGTTTGTGATGAGTTTGGTGATTAGTACACAAATGGACTTCACAGAATATTATTATAACCTGAGGAAGGCTCATTAATTCAAGAACAGCTTTCTTTGGGGTCAATTCTTCATCAATGATCCGAGCAACCGCCGTTAAAACTGGCATTTTGACATTATATTTTTGTGCCAAAGCAATCACAGCTCCAGCCGTCGATACACCTTCAGCCACCTACATAATATAGCCATTTAGTGAATACAAAAATTGGAAGGGATTTAACCAGTGAGTAAAGACGATTTTGTCAAGGACCTGATTCATGGAACTTAGTATATCATCGAGGCTTTCCCCTGATCCAAGACGAACTCCAACCTTTCGGTTTCTTGAAAGATTCACAAAGCAGGTAAGCATAATGTCTCCAGTTCCTGATAAACCAGTTATTGTTGCTGACTTCCCACCCATCTTCATTGAAAAGAGAAAAGCAAAGCATGATTGTATCAAGGACAAAAAGACGAAAAACTACTAAGCCAAAATAACTAAATCAGATTGACAAACCAATTTTGGTCCCTACAAAGAAAATAATGCCAGCATCCAGAATTAGCGGTTCAAGATAGGTAATAAAATGAAAACTTTTTAAGCATAAACCTCGCTGAACAGTAGCAAGAAAGAATAAGCTGTTATGCCATTCATATCATATCATATCATATCATTGGTACCTAAAAATAAAGTCTTTTTAACTTCTCCCAGATAATGTAGAAAGGAAAACTGCGTGGCCGTAGATATATCTTCCACACCTACTAATTCAGGAAGTAAATCCAATAGTTCCAATATTTCCAAAAGGTAAAAGGTATGCCAACTAAAGAATGTCAAATAAAAAATCTGGTTGAATGTCCAAATTAATCATACTTTTCCACTAAAAATCATGTTCAAGGGTAAGATACCTTTGTCGCTAACCACCGTATTTCAGAACAACCTTGGGCAACAAGAGCTGCCATAGAATTATTACCAAGACTCATCCCATCCACAATCCCAGCCGCTATTGCAAGTACATTCTTTAGTGCACCTGCAATTTCAACCCCTGTGACATCCCTGTAGTATCAAACGTTACAAGTTAAGCATCTCAAAATATAAATGCTGATTTCATCTCTTTATGACATTTCCTGCTGGAAACATACACAAAGGGTGGGAAGGAGGGGAAAGGAAAGAAGATCATGTACGTTCAATGTTACCGTCAAATTGATTTAGAGGATTTTGAGGAAATCTTATACCTTGATGTGTTGATTCTAAGATTTCTGGAAGCTAGAAGCTGCTGGGCTGCATTTGCCAGTTTTTTGTCTTTTGATGCCACCACCATTGCTATAAAACACAAAACAAGCAAAATAATTGTAATTTTAATCACTTCAACCATGAACAAAAACAAATATACTTTCAACAAAGGTACCTGTCGGCAATTTGTTCATCAATTCCAATGCAAATGACGGCCCTGATAGTACAATATATGGCTGGCGAGGATTCTTCAGTGATTGAGGGATTATTTGAGACATCGTCCTCAAAGTATTAAGCTCTAACCCCTTACTGAGGGAGATGAATGGCAAGGTTGGATCAACATAATCTGCAATTCCCTCCAGAAAAGATGAGCTGAACTGCAATAAGATAGATTGCATCAGGCAGTTGTCCCTGTTTCATTATTAATGTTATAATAGGGATACAGGTTACATTTCCCATAAAAGGAACCATATCATATGTTATAATGCAATAAAAAAGCATTAGGTTTGAGATCATTCCATGCCCAGTTCAAAACCGATTTGCAAAATTAACACTTCTACTGAAACTATAGGTAACCCAAGTGCTAATTAAGAGACCTGCACAGGTACAGCATGGAGGCAAAAGTCCGCATTGAGCAAAGCAACTTTGGCATCAGTTGTTGCAATGACATTTTCCGGTAGCTTGTGTCCTGGGAAATACTTACTGAGAATAAAGCATTATTCATTTATAATGGAATGCAATTATTGAAAAAAACAGAAGGAAAAGGGAAAAGTCACAATGAAACATAAAGCAAAAGGAAATAAATAAATTTGAAAAAGATTGTTATAGGATTTTCCCCAAGATAGATTGATTGTTAATGGCATGGGACAAATTAAAAATTATGATGTTTAATTTCACATTGATACAAAAAATTGTACTGTCAAAACAAGCGATGCAGTTGAGATGAAACTCACAAATTGCAGTGCCTCTCGTTAATAGATTGACATATTTGCGGATCACGTACAAGCATGTTAACTTCCAGTTGAGCCTTTCTGTCTGCAACATGGGCAGCCATTGCTGTTCCAAAAGACCCACCCCCAAGAACCACCACCTGACAACCAAAAGTAGAAAAACGCATATTACAGTATAACTGCAATGGCATATTATTTATGGAAATGATGATTTAATTTCATGGTTTCTTTATTTTACAGGATAACCAAAATAAACAAATAGGTAAACCAACTTAAAATGTCCAACTTTACTTGATAACTGAAACTTTTGCTATAAACATAAGAATAAAACTGACTTGACCAAAATTTACAAAGTGGATTAGGCTATGACAGAATATGAAACAGAATTGCATTACATTATTCTTTCAGGCTCCCTTTGGATTTATGGATTTGAAATGAATGTATTTGACATCAATAATTTGAGAAGTATAGTCCTTAAGTTAATGTAATATTTTAGATTTAGATATTAAAAATGTATTTGCGAGTTTTATAAAGTTATTTGAAATCTTTCCATAAAAGATTCCACTTGTACAAGGATCTCAACAAAATACAAGAGACATTCCTATATCCTCTACTTTAGAGTTATCATCTACCTTCAATAACTAATCTTCTTATAATTTTATAAGATTCAACTTCAATTCCCTTCATTTGAAATTCATACATCCAAATGCAGTCAGTTCCTTAGTTCTTATGAAGCTTCTTCGGGGAAACTTTTCAATAAAGGCAAAAATGCCCTATATAATCCAAAATGAGTCTAATAAATTACAAGATCTTACAATCTAAGAAGCATGGACACTCCAAATGGGTGTTGTGTTCATGTCCAACCAGTGTCAGATACCGACAGGCCGCAGACACGAGTGTCCATGTGTCGGGAGCACGGCACATGGTTAAGGGAACTCCATCTGCATCCTTGAAAACTGCTCAACTACATAGTTTTCTTTTGGTTAACCATGAATTACAGGGGCGTAGCTATCTTGATGGCAGTGGTGCTAGTTGACACCACTGAACTTCAAAATTCTGTTAAAGAGTATATGTAAATTCCATATAAAAGTTTTGAGTATTAACAAATTGAACCCAATAGATCTAGAAATAAAATACTAAGTTTTGAAAGTTTACAAATTGACCCCAATGGAGTTAAAAACAAAAATCAAGCCTGATGTTGAATTTTTAATCTTCTATAAATAAATTCATAATTTGTTCATGTTAGAAACTTATTCCATAGCATTTTTTTTTAAACCACTCAAGTTGAGTTCATATAATCTAGCAACTACTCCATTTAAGGCCAATTAGTGTCATAATGCAATCTATTTTTTTTATTTTTTTTTGTCTTTGTACCCTTTATTTGTTGATTTGTTTGCCTATTTATTTGAGATTTGTCCCACATCACTTCTCTAAACTACCCACTTATTTGTTGATTTGTTTACCTATTTATTTGAGATTTGTCCCACATCACTTCTCTAAACTACCCAAGTTTGATTCATCCACATCTTCTCTAAATCACCCAAGTTCAAATTATATAATTTAAAGGCTACTCTACACATAATCAATTGATTTTATGTCGGGTGTCTCAAATAATTCTAACAGTTAGTTATGTTGCGTTTATCCTCGAATAATTCTAACAATTTGTTCTCCCTCGAGTCTTGACGATATAGTTCTCTAACGACCATTATAGTGTTTATTCTTATAAAATATTTTTTTTCTTTTTTTTGAAATATTAAGATTTTTTTAATTTAGTAATTTGAATTATTTTTTTCAATGTAATAGAAAATATATATGTGATTTACAAGTATCATGTGAATGCTAATATTATTAATAGGTTTTGTAGAACTAAAAATACAAAATAATAACATTAATGATGACTTGTTAAATGACACCACTGATTGAAATTCCTAACTACGCCACTGATGAATTAAATTGAACAGTATCTTGTTTGTCATATTATCATACCAAAAAGGCAAGAAACAATTAACAAATGCTGAAATTGGAAAACGAATAATGTCACATATTAAAAGAGCCATTGCTGTTCCTTTCCAGAGAGTTTTTTTCCCCCAATTATAGGTCTAAATTCTCAGAACCAAAAGTGCACCAACCCAAGCAAGTCCTCGAAAACTCAAATTCCCCAAATAAGCAAACAGAATTTCATAAAGAACTAAAACCAAACAATTGATACAGAACCCGATACTAAAATCAATAACATACATATACATATACATATACATATACATGCATGTGAGTATATATATATCTATATATGAATGAGAAAAGTAGGGCAACCTTATTAGTACGCTCAAGGACGTCGGTCTTGGCCTTGGACCTCCAAGAACGAGACCATCGGACCAGCTTCTCCCAGGCTAGTCGGACCACTTTGCGGCGGTCTTTGGTGGTTCGGTCCCGTGCAATGACTAGACTGAGGTCAGGGTCCGGCGAGTCGACATTTCTAGCAGAACAGGAACAGGCGGCGGCGGCGGTTGTGGTGGTGGTGAGAGAGCGAAGAAGCGGGAGGAAAATAGGGTTTTGAGGGATTTTTTGAAGTAATTTGAGATTGTGAGAATTGTTGGAAGAGAAGAGAGGGTTTGAAAACGGTGGCTCTAACATGGCGGCCATGTTAGAGAGAGAGAGAGAGAGAGAGAGAGAGAGAGCAGTGCCACTGCTGGTTGGTTGGTTTCGTTGTGAGCTTTTCATCCGCTCCTTCTGATTTCATTTCTAACGACGTCGTTTTATGTATCCTAACTTCTATTGAGTAAATTACATTAGGGCAAATTACACTACTGGTGCTTATACTTAACCTTATATTATTTTGGGGAATTTTGGTGTCCTCAATTTTAATTAGTTTGATTTTAATCTTAAATTTGTTACTTTGAAATTGGTTCAATTGATTTTTATCAGTGGCATTTTTATGACGGATATACACATAAGTGATATGCGTTATACTTTTAAGGTAAAATTATAGACTTAATCAATTCAATAGTTTAACCTCAAATAATTCAATGACTATTTTCTATCAAACAACCAAATGATTATATCAATTAGATTAAATTGACACAAAATTTGAAATTAAGGGTCAAAATGAGTAAATTGAAAGTGTAGTGACTAGAATGATACAAATGGCAAAATATAAAGACTATTAGTATAATTTATCCATTACATTAACTTTTCTCAAGTTTGAAAAAAAATGCATTATCCTCAAAATTTTAATATAATTACATTGATATCTCTTTTTAAAGGTTAAAAGAACCAGAAAATAGTGTGAAGATATAAGAATCAACAAAGAAAAAAATATATATATTGGTGTAAAAAAAAATGATAATATTATTTCTTTCATTCATATAAAATAAATGAAACGAAAACTAAGGCCTCGTTTGACATTAACTGTTATAGCTTAAAAATCAAAAAGTTACTAAAAAAATCAAAAAGTCTATAACCTATACCAAAAAGTCAAAGGCCTTGTTTGGTTTGGCTTTGAGAAAAAGATTTTGGAGAAAATTTTTAGAAATTTTGTTTGGTTTGTAATTTTTCTCAAAATTTTTTTAAAATCACTTTTTCTTTTCTACATATCAATCAATCACTTTTTCTCTCTCCTCTCTTCTTTTCAATCACTTTTTCTCTCGCATACATTTACTCAATTACAACAAAATATCAAATTATTTCAAACTCCCAAACTCTAACTATTTTCAAAATAAACAACCAAATACACTACAAAAATTTCTAAACTCTCTTCCTAAAATATTTTTTGAAAATTTATCTCCCAAAGTCAAACCAAACAAGTCCAAAGATTCTCTTTTCTCTCTACTTTTGCACATCATTTCGTAAAATATCAAAAAATCATTCCAAATATATTAATTTTTTTATCTCATATTTTAATCAAAAAATTAAAAAATTACTAAAAAAATCTATTCTCAAACGAGGCCTAAGTTCCTAACCCTAACTTTCATCGACTTGAAAAATGACAAAAAAAAATTCTACAAAGATGCCGTGAACCAAGTGGTGTGCAAACTACTTAGTAGAGGCGACCGTATGAAGGGCGCACGATAAATAATAATTTAGAAAAAATGGAGGTAGATAGTGGCGATAGTAGTGACAAGTGGTGTGCAAACTACTTAGTAGAGGCGACCATATGAAGGGTGCACGATGAATAGTAATTTAGAAAAAATGGAGGTAGATAGTGGCGATAGTAGTGACAAATGGTTATGAAGCAAAAGGAATGAGACGGTAGTGGTAAAGGAAGGAGATGGAGGGACTAATCTAGCATATTCATATATGGATTCATTTGGGATGTGCATTAATTTTTTAGTTTTTTGACTATTTTAATTTTAGATTAAAAAGTCTCGTTTGAGATTGATTTTTTTAATTTTTATAAGAGAAAAAATGAAATGATTATGATTTGAATGTGATATTTTGTCTTATTTAAATAAAAAATATATTTTATGTTTTTTAAATTATTTTAGTTAAAATTTTTTTAATTTAATTTATGCCAAACGAAAGCCCAATGATATGATTGAAATGAGTAGTTAAGTTCGTTGGTGGTAATTTGATGCGGTTAAAGTGAAATCAGAATTGATAATCGAAAAAACGAATGTGATGATATCATGTGTTGTAAAGGTTTTTTTTGTTTGGTTAGATATGGATAAGTTAAGTTAATGAGCAATCATTTATAATTTTAAATTTGAGTCCTAACAATGATATTAATGATGTACTATGGAGCAAAAATATATATATATATATATACACATCAAATTATTTATAAATGGGATCCACTATTATATAAGTAGAGCTCTCTAATTGTTAGTGCTCTTAAATATTTTTCTAAGTTAATATTATTATTATTTTTTTAATAAATATAAAATTTTAAACCCACTAGATTAACATAGTCTGAATGATGTCTTGAATCAGATGTAAGCCATGTTTGTTTAACTTTAGCAATCACAAGAGTCCAACATAAATCTGGTTTAAAAAAACAAAAAAGGTATGAGACCAAGAGTCCATGATCTAACTGAGACATTTTTATACAGAAAAAAGGTATGAGACCTAGAGTGCATGATCTAACTGGGACATTTTTATATAGAATAATGTTTGAGGCCTCCATTTTGCCTCCAATTGAATTTTTTTTTTTTCCTTCTAAGGCTGTGTTTAGACTTTTTTTTTTTAGTTTTTTTTTTTTTTATACTTTTTTTCCCTTTCTTTTCTTTTCTTTTCTTTTCTTTTTGTAAGGGTGGTTATGTATAGGTGTGCTAAAAAAAATTAGACATTTCATAAGTGAGTTAGGTTGGACTGATTGGGTGATAAAATTGATTGATCAATTTTTTTTTTAAATTTAATTTAATTTTATTTGTTTGGCTGTGTTGGTTTGATTTTTTTTTTAAAGGTGGTTATGTGAAGGGGTGTGTCAAAAAACTAGACATCCGCAACCAATTCATCGTACAAAATTATATGGAATTAACGAATTTTAACCAACAATCTAATTGATCAGTCAATTAGGTTGGACTGATTGAGTGATAAAATTGACTAATCAGTTAGGCTGTTGGTTAAATTTTGTTAATTTCATATAATTTTATACATGAGTTGGTGCAGAATGTCTAATTTTTTTGACACATTCCTACACATAACCACTCTTAAAAAAAACATCAAAACAAAACAAAACAAAAAAAAAAACTAACACACACAGCCACAAAAAAAAAAAAAAAAAAAACCGCATTCGAGGCCTCTAGCACTACCGTTTTATATAATAACAGCTAGCATATCACCCGTGCTATGCATGAATTATGTTTACAATTATCTATATATGTGAATTGCGATTTTTAAATGTCTTTTTTTTATTTATTTTAAATGTCTTTTTTCTTTTTCTTTTTTATATTATATTAAAGTTTAATATTTTGATAATAATCATATGTGTTAGATTTTTCAAGGAATTCATAAATGTTGGACTTTCAAGGAATTTTTTTTTATACTTATTCTTAATGAATCAAAATGTTATTATGAGGGATAATAATCATATGTGTTAGATTTTTTAAGAAATTCATATGTGTTGGACTTTTCAAGAAATTTTTTTTATACTTATTTTTAATGCATTAAAGTATTATGATGAGGGTAAAGCTTGGGGGTTGAGAGAAGTTAATAAATGCTAAGATTTTTTTTTTAAATCAAAAAATAAAGAAATTTAGATTAGAATATTAGAACTCCCATAAGACTTGGGATTAATTCCTTATATAATATATAGATTTTATGTAATTTTATATATTTAATTTTAAACAATATCAGCGCATTGTGCACAACAAACGCAATTTACGTTAAACTTAATACCATCACTCCAAATCTCATCCATCAATTTCACTGTACCAAATTTGATAATCAAACATATTTATAACGTTTTGGATATAACGTGCATCTGAATTAAAAAAATTAAATGGGTAAATTCTAAATATGTATTTTGAGTTTATTTAAAATACAGATTGTTTTTTATAATTTAAAAAATTATAAATATCCATTTGTTAATATTTTTTATTTAATAGAATTAATTAAAAAAATAATCGCATCCATCCGCCAATCCACTTAATCTGCATCCGTCAATTCGGCAAATAGATGCTGATTGATTTTCTCCAATCCGCCAATTCAACAGACGGATGACAGATTAGAGGTTCTCCGCTCGTAATCGAACTGCGAATACCTATTTAGGCCTATAAATAGGCTGCGAATTTACCATAAATTGGGTGTGCACTATGTAGTGGGAGTCCAGATCCTCTCCGGCCCTCCCTCTGGTCAACGGCCAGGATTTGACCACGTCACCCCTAACAAAATCTAAGGCTCAGATTAGCTAAAAAGAAAAAAGAAAAAAAATTGTGCTATATTGCTTGCTCTCTCTCTCGTTCTTCTCCTCTCTTCTCCGTCTTTGTGTTCCCAACGGTAGACAACAACAACCGATTCACGCTGCCGACGACCAATCACTCTTCTCTCTCCCTCCCTCCCTCCCTCCCTTGTCTCTTTCCAATGGTGGCTGTCTAAAAATGCAAATTTACCACCAAAGTTTCAGAGATTTAAAAAATCATGATTTAAAAAATCTGCAAATGTTTTCTTTAAATCATGGATTAAAATCATGATTTAAAAAATCTGGGTTTGTTTAAAAGTTAAAATCTCATATTCAAAGAAACAGTTGGGTGTTAAAATTTAACAGCTTTTAAAATCATCAAATGCTAAAATCATCAAGCCACAAATTTGAAGCAAACCCACCTTCTCTCTCTAAAATTCAAGCCACATAAAGTCATCCAAATTCAACACTTTAGTTCTGGTTCAATTTCTTTCTTTTCTTTGATTTTTTGATTTCTTTCTTTATATTATTTTTGGAGAGTTATTGATTTGTACATGAAATTTTCTTTGAAAAAATTCAGATTTAGAAGAACAATGGGGGAGGGTGGTGTTGGATCGGCCGAAGCTAGTAAGGGTGGAGGTGGGGGAGAGGAGTCCGACAGGTTGCGGTGGTGCGTGAGGGTTGCTGAAGGGTTTGGAAAAACTGAAGACCCAAATCTGCCATGGATGTGAAAGGGAAAGAAGAGTCAAAGCACCTGTGAACACATGAACTGTCCATTGCAAAGCTTCTTGAAATTCAATATTTTTTTTTAGCTAATCTGAGCCTTAGATTTTTTTAGGGGTGACGTGGCCAAATCCTAACCGTTGACCGGAGGAAGGGCCGGAGAAGAAGGCTGGAGAGGATCCGGACTTGTGGTTTAGGCCTGGAGCACTTCATCTCCTTATGTTTTAAAAATAGTCAATTACCACTCATGCGATTTTTGTCATTTACACATTACCTCCCTGTCATTAATAATTCGCTCTAAGTTGACTAAATTTGTGATACACATGCCAAAAAAGTAGAGTTGATAAGAAGAAAAAAATTAATCAAAAATTAAAATAAAATGTAGAAAGACATATATTTATTTAAACCTTCATCTTCTTTTCTCAAAACCCTAATCACATCTACTTCCCCAAACCAAACCCTAACCCTAACCCTAACCCTAACCCTAACCTTAGAAGGGACCAACCACCTTTCTGCCATCAACTACCACCTTTTCCACAAGTACTCTCTCCACCCCCACCATCCCTACCACCCCTCTCCCTAGGGGTGTGCACGGGTTGAGTCGGGTCCGGTTTGACCCTAATCCGTCATTCAACCGAATCTATTCGGGTTAGAGGTGTAGACAACCACTCTTGACCGAACGTAGGTTAGAAATCGACCGTTTGTTTTATGTGGTTTGTTGGTCAGATTCGGTCGGTTTCGAAAATACAAAATTATAACATCAAAAATTCATATACCCAACTCGCAATCACAAATTCAACAAAAGAAGAGAACAAAAAAAAGCTCCTATTCATTTATTAAAACAAGGATTTCTTATTACCTAAGAGAAAGAAAACTTAAAAGTCAAACCAACTTTCAAAATCCAAAAAACTGATGAGTTTATGTGCGCATTACACATACAAAGACAATTAGATACACTTATCTAGGGTTCTTTTTGTTTATTTATTTCAGTCACACTCTTGAAGATTCGACACTTGTTGAGGAAATTCAGCAATCAACCACCAAAATAGAAAAATGAAGAGAGATTTTCGAAGGCCATCGCAGTCCGACACTTATTGAAGAAATTCAGTAATCAGCCACTGAAATAGAAAAATGAAGAGAGATTTTTGAAGGCCATCGCAGTCGAAAGAGAGAGAGAGATGAGTTCTTCGCACAAAGAAAACAATTCATCTTCATTTTTATTTGAAACCAATCTTTTCGAAGAGAGATTAGATCAGTTCTCACAAGTCACATCACAATCATATCCCACCACTACAATAGTAAGAGACGTCTGTGAATAGAAAAGCAAAGGTCAAAGACTTATACCTATAAGATAAGATCTAATTTGAAGGGCCAATTAAATGAGGCCACATGTACATAAAAATCTAAGATGACAAAATGTCCGGTCGGTTTGGATTATTCGAATGGCTTTAGAGTCAAACCATAGCCGATCGGGAATGAAATTTTTCACAGAAATTCTACCCGTGGCCAACCGTGAGGTCTTTCGAAATCGACCGTATCATTTGTTTTCGGGCTGGATCGATCGGATTCGTCGGTTAAATCGGGTAAGTGCACACCCTTACCTCTCCCTTACCATTTTTTCCTTCACTCACTGTTAGAAAATTTGAATTAAAATTTATTCCAATGGTTGTGTCTCTTGAGATGGAAGAGTATGTCCTTTTGAAGGGTCACAACCTTTCTAATCTATAAATTCCATCCCCCTCACTTCAATTTGAAGGGAGAATGGTCATTTCTTATTCACTTTGCATTTATTCTTTATATTTCCTGAGTCTAATTTTCCTATAAAGAGAGTACATGCACAACGAAGTTCGCTAGGCTTGCAATAGTAGTGTTGCTAGTGCAAGACATTGATCATTGTATCCTGGGAGATAGACGTCCATTGAATCCTGAGCACCGGTGGGAGGATGAATCTGTCTTAAGGAGAGAGTGTCACACACTCGACTCGATCAGGTTTTATCTATTTATGTACTGTAAGTTTTATCACGTTATTATATCGATTTATTTCAGTTTTGGTTTTGCCCAAAAATCGTCTGCATAATTTTAAATTATATTTTCCATATAGTTTGGTACTATGTTTCCAACAATCTTAAGACAGATTTGCCCATGTTTATGATTTTTGGGCAAATATTGTTTTGTGTATCAGGAATTGCTGTTGAACAAATTTATCATTGTTAAAACAGTTTTGGTTATAACTTATAAGTAGTTTGAATCTATCAGAAATCAATTTATATTGGGAGTCAATTGGTTTTTTCTGAAACTTCACTCGTTAATTCAAAAAATTGGTATTTTTGTGATACTTTTATTCACTGTTTTATGGTTTCAAGAATTATGACTTTTGTGATACTTTTGTTTTGTTAAAGGCAGTTTGTAACTGTTCTAGAAATAGAAAATTGCTATTGTTTAATCTACCTTGTTCTTTAAGACAAATCTCTAGTTGATTCTTATAACCAGATTCTTATGAGCTTTAGTATGATGATGGTTCGGGTTCTAGTCTCCGGCCTTTACTGGAAAGTATGTTGAAGTTTTTGATGGGTTCAAGGTTTGATCGTCTTCTTGATTAATTGGCTAATCTTGAAATTAATGGGATTGGACGGTTTGATAATCCACCGGCTTCGAAAGTTGCAATTAAATCATTGCTTATAATTAAGATTGGTGAAAGGCAATTGGTGATTGATTTGTATTGTGCTGTGTCTAAAGAACCATTTGAGGTTGAATCTTTACCATTTGGTTTGTATCCATGCCTACATATGTTATAGAGTTGATAATTAATGTTTACAATTCTTTGTGATACGATGCCATTAATTGATATATTTGATATATCAATTTGGTATATGGTGCATTATCAATGGATGTCAATTATTTATCAAAATATTGATAAAAATGTGAACTTATGTGTTTTGACATACGAGGAATTCTAATTATTCTTTGGAATAATGACTGAACTTGGTGTGGTGACCAATAACTTCATAATGAAATATTATATGAGTTAAAATATTTCACGGGCGAAAGACACTTTGGTAATTGTTGACGTAATCACCAATACTGGATAAGACAAATAAGAAGTAAATGTAATTATACAGTGATATTTATATTCCATGTTGAGATTGGAATTAAAGGTTACAGTAAACAAAAAGAAATAATGCAAAGCTAAAGAAATGTTATTTGACAAAGTGTTGTGGCCACAACTAGTATTTGCCTTTTTTCCTTTGTACTACAAAAGAAAGTTATGAAGTTTAATTGTATTTTAGACAAATTAGTATTGCGATTATATTTAAAAAGCAATTTACATCTTGTTCAAGCACGCCGATTAATGATACATTCTGATTTACCTCAGAATTGTGGGGGTGTATTAATATTTTTGTATAATTATACATCAGCAAGAGAAATTAAGTTTCCTTAGAATACTTCAAATGTGGGGGTGCTTGAAGGATTTTACCAAAGTAATGGTGTCGATAATCGGTCCATAAAGAATCTCAATTCTTTCTATAGGACAAAGTTGGAGTAGAAGTAAAAATGGTTTCATTAACTCCTAAGGAATAACTCTATGTTTATTATTTGAAAATGGAAGTGACATAGAGTAACCGTAAGTCTCGATGTAATCAAAGACTTAAACACCGTAGGACATTTGCTTTCAGTTGTGAATATTGTCTAAGGATAACACAATGGATCCACTAACTACTCAATGATATATAATTGAGAAGGCCAAACGAAAAATAGTGGCCGCTAAACAAAAAGTTTGAACAGAGAGCAAATGAGGGAAAGTTCATCTAGGGGAATGTGATTAAAGCCTATTACATCAGAGTCATCATAATGGTAACCCTACTTAGATGACTGGAGATCCCAAGAACTAAGTTCAAAGGGACAACTAAGTTATGTGTGGCTCGGCAGAAATCACTAAAGGAGTCCAAATCCTATCCATTCATATGATGAGAGTGATATCTGCAACATGTGTTGTATGCAGGGAACTTAGGGTAAGCTATGCTTTTAATGATCACTTATATCTTGAAAACCCTAGACGGGTATCTTTCAAGAGGAGTATTCAAGAGACTCGAAATAAAGATCACCTATATAAGTGTGAAAAGGCCGCTTCTATGAGAATTGATAAGACAAAATTCTCTAAAGCACTCATGAAATACTAGGAGATGCCCAAGGCCAAAGCAGGCACAACCGTGAGAACTAAACTATGTTTGGAGATATTCTGTGTGAATTCTATTGTCTTGGCTTACACAAACGGCTGAACATTTCAAGGCATCACGTCTACTGATTAGCTAGTAAGTCCGATAGGTTTTCACTAGGGAAGGTTCAAAGCCAAAAGCTACCTATCCCGATGCAGAGTATTTCTTGAATGTACTTTCTCTTTGTCTGCATATTGTTGCTTGTCCTTTCCATAAATTTCATTCATGTGGGGGATTGTTGGAAAATTTGAATTAAAATATACTCTAATGGTTATGTCTCTTGAGATGGAAGGGTGTGTCCTTTTGAAGGGTCACAACCTTTCTAAAGATTCATAGAAGAATCTATAAATTCCATCTCCCTCACTTCAATTTGAAGAGGGAATGGTCATTTCTTCTTCATTTTGCATTTATTCTTCATAGTTCCTGAGTCTAATTTTCTTATAAAGAGAGTACATGCACAGTGAAGTTCGCTAGGCTTGCAATACTAATGCTGCTAGTGCAAGACATTGATTGTTGTATCCTGGAAGATAGACGTCCATTGAATCCTGAGCACCGGTGGGAGGACGAATCTGTCTTAAGGAGAGAGTGTCACACACTCGACTCAATCAGGTTTTATCTATTTATGTATTGTAAGTTTTATCACGTTATTATGTCGATTTATTTCAGTTTTAGTTTTGTCCAAAATCGTTTGCATAATTTTAAATTATATTTTCCATATATTTTGGTACTATTTTCTAACACCCACCACCTCCTCTCACTTTGCAACAACCCCTTCTCTCTTACCCAACACAGACAGACCCGCAACCACCTTGTGTTAGCACCTCTCCCCTATGCCGTCGTCACCCTTTCGTGCACATCCCTCTCTTGCCTTTTCTCTTACCACATCTCCATTCACGTGATTCTAGTTTTCAATGAAAACTAATTTCAATAATCAATGGGCAAGAACCCAGTTTCAGTAATCCATGGGCAAATCACAGTTCCACAATTAATGGTAACCCATTCAAGCAATTAATCTAAAATAAATAACTCACTTCAGTTCAATTTGCTTGATGCAACGCACTCCCTACCCAAATGATATATGAACATATATATATATATATATATATGTATATAACAGTGTATATGTATATATTAATTTATATGTGTGTGATTAAATAATCAACAGATGGGAAACTATAAACTATGTTAAAAACATTATGAAATTAAAAGTATTTAGATAAATATGTGCTTATAATTGGTTAATATGTTATCAGAATAATAAAAATTGTATATAACATAGAGAGAAAGAGAAAATACCAGAAGGATACTATGGTCATTTTGTATCTGCTGTTAACGATGTTAGTTTTCATTTTAGTCCAAAATCATATGGGGACTCTTTGGCTATTTTTAAACGATGGGGAAGTAAAGTGCTTTTGGGTCAAACCTGAGGGAGGTAAAGTGAATTTTGCTCTAAATAAAATAGGTCATTTGTTATTGAGAGAGTGATTTTTTCATCGGATTGGTGGGCCAGACAAATCCCAATGAGGCCTAGGGCTTAGGACTTAGCAATATGAGGATATCTCACACACTTGGACCATAGCACAAGTGTTGGCCCCTGGCAAGGACAGAGCAACAACCCCGACCCCTGATTAATGTTAATCCATGCTTAATTATGCCTAATGAGTAACTAAAGTTAAATTTTGCATCATATATTGCCTTATTTGTGTTTATATCTGTTATACATAGGACGATCTGTTCATGTTTTCTTTTCGGTTTGCGAATTGAAGGGCTTATCGATATTCGATTCAGAAATTGACTTGGTTTTTGTGTTAATTAGATTTTTTAGAATTTTATAGTAGGTTTAATTGAAATTCGATTCGAAACGGTTAAATTAGATTAATTAATGCCACCTTGCTTACCTTAAGCCCAATTAATTAATTACCACTAAGCAAGCTTATATAAGGCCACTCTTACCTCTTCCTACACATTTTGACACCCTTATTCCCTCATCTTTGAGCTCAACGCGAGAGAGAGTGAGAAACTAAAGAACTTAGGACCAAACTTGAAGTAGAGAAGGCCATTGCTGGGAGATTTGGAGAATTACTCAAGATTTTGACTAATTGAAACTCAATTGGGTAGCTTAGGTAAGAGCTCAACCTTGCAACTTTGGAATTGAGTCATTTAGTACATGAATACAAATGAAATACGTGAATTCGTATGGGAATTGATCTAGAATTGAAGAAAGCTAAGTCATTCCATACATGCATGCATGTTTATAGCATTCTAAAGTTGTTTTCAAAGCTTTTCATACATGTATGTTGTAATTCTAGCATGGTTTGGAAAATTCATAACATTTCTTACCATTGGACCTCATTTGATCATGTTTTTGGAAGCTAAGAACTCAAGTCAATATATGCATGACAAGTTCATATCATGTTCTTAAAGTTTAAAGTTGAATTTTGGCTAATTTACTTACTCTTGGGCCTTGATTTTGCGAAATGATCCTTAATTTTTGATGATTTCCAAGTTTAAATGTATTTTCTCAAGTGTTTGGCCCAATGGATGAGTTTTGTAGCTTTAAAGTTGAAATTGGGAGCTTGGAGGTGAATCTGGAAATTCTAGAATTCGACCTATCCGCTCGAGCGTCAGATCTTACACTCGAGCGGCCACCTTTGTTTTTGCGTCTCCACTCGAGCAACCAAAAGTTCGCTCGAGCGTGAAATGCAAGCTCCCAGAAGTTCCATGTTTTTGCAAACCGCTCAAGCGGCAATAGTTACGCTCGAGCGAGGGCATGAGTCTCACGCCCGAGCGACTGTCGAGCGTCTGTCGAGCGTGAAAATCACACAACCAATACTTTTCCAAAGTTTGCAGACTGCTCGAGCGGCTCCTCATATGTTTTCATGACCGCTCGAGCGGGGATCCTTGTTTCCAGTATTTTGACCAAGTGTTTTCAAGTGCATTTTTGAATCCTCATTCCATCCTAGGCATTTGTAGGCCAAAATTAAGACACCAAAATGAGGATAAGAAGTAGAAACACACCAAGATAAGAAAGAATTAAGTTAATGTTTCCGGGTGTGTAATTCTGTACATGTTCGTTTTGTAACTGTGTAGGCCACGCGCCACAAGACGTCTGATTTGCCCATTTTGTCTATTTGCCTTGAAGCCATCTATTAATCATGAGTAATAACTTAGTAAAGCTATGTTTGATTATATGTATTTTCTGACTGAAATTATATAATCTGTTTTCTAAAATCCTATTTTACGAGTCATGAATGAATGTCCATTTTTCTGAAATATAATTGTGGCATCCTTAGTTCACGTAGCCCTCGTCCAACAATACTGTGGCAAATATGCACACGGCCCTCACCCAGGGGTAACAATACCGAGGCCTATATTTACATGGCCCTTGCCTGGGGGTAATAATACCGAGGCCTATATTCATGTGGTCCTTACCTGGGGGTAACAATACCATGGCTACTTGCACGCAAGATATGGACCTTTATGGTCGTCGGTACCGACTATACATGTGGATCTCAGGACTAAGTTGATATGATAGCTAATGGATGTACCACCTATAACTGTTATGATTTCCGGATAAGCATGTGAATCTGAATCTGTTTCTGATTTGAGAGTTAAACATGCATAAGAATCTATTTCTGATATAAACTCTGTTTTCTAACTTTGAGATGGATATCATTCATTAAACTCTTTACCTTGTTATTATTTACTGGGCCCCTGCTCACTCTATTATTTATGTATATAGGTGACCGGGGGTGTGGCCAGGCTCAGTGATGACTGCTTAGAGAGTTTTTGGTCAGCTAGCCTTTGCTCCTCCTGAGGAGGTTCTATATGGTTATGTTTGTGAATGAAAAGGGCTTTGTTTTCTTTTGGATTATGAACGAACTTTCTGCTAACTGTATATTGGGCAAAGTCCCTTTTTAGTTCTATCTATAATGAATGTGATGATATAACATCAGGTATATGTGTAAAAAAAAACAAGAAGAGATTTCTGTCCCATATATGTATGCACAACTTAATGGACTATGTATGTTTCTATATTTGCTTCCGCAGCACCTAATTATATGTTATTATGTTCAGAGGCCTTTGGTAATCCAAGGATTACTGGCCGGTTACGACACTAAACCCATAGAGGCGAGTTTGGGTCGTGACAAAGTGGTATCAGAGCACGTGTTCTACCGTACACACGAGTCTACATGAGCTTAGGATGTCCCAGTAAGAAGTGGGGGCATTCCATCTGCATGTGTGGGTGTGTGGTAATTTTTATAAATACGAAAACTGAATTTGAATCTGGAAAAATAAAAATTGAAAGAAATGAACAAGATTATTCCTATGTTTATTATTACTTGGTGTCTCTATAGCAACACAGAGAATGCAAGGGGAAATGATACAAGCGAATCTTCTGAGGCCCGAATGAACATAATGGAACAGATGGTTGCGGCTTTGACTGAATCCATGACGCAGCAACTAAGACAACAACCTTTGCCTCCTCCTCCTCCGCCTCCGCCAGTGCTAGTTGAACCGGACAATAATGACATCATCAATTTGACTCAGAAATTCATGAAAATGAAACTGCCGATCTTTTTGGATGGTATTGAACCATTGAAGGCAGAAACCTGGTTGCTAGAAATGGAAAAGTTATTTGAAGTATTCCCTTGCTCTGCAACTTAGAAAGTACTTTTGGCTACTTACACCCTAAAGGATGAAGCCCGGAGATGGTGGCTATTGGTTCGAAACAACAACGGGGATATGACATAGGCACAATTCAATGAGATATTCTACAACAAAGTACTTTCCCCAATGCTTCAATGACCAAAAAGTTTATGAATTCCAAGAACTTAAGCAAGGGAAGATGTCCGTAGCTGAGTACGAGGCTAAGTTCACCGAGTTGGCCAGATTTGCTCCTCACATGGTGGACACAGATTATAAGAAAGCACAAAAGTTCAAGGGAGGACTAGACTTGGAAATATTTGATCGAGTAGACATCCTAAAAATGCCTACTTATGTGGAAGTGCTTGACAGGGCATTGATGGAAGAAGCCATAATAGCAACCAAGAAACAAGCTACAACTCCAACAACAGAATGGAAAAGTAAAAGATCTGGATTTCATTTTAAGAAGGGTTGATAAATTTCAAAGAAGCAAAACACGGGATCTTCCAGTAGCTCTAGTTAAAGTAGTGAATCTATTCCAAATTATCCCGATTGCGGAAGGAAGCATAAAGGTGCATGTTTTCGATGTGGCAAGATTGGCCACATGGTTAAGGATTGCCTGATGAGATCCAATGAGGTTTACCATCTTGCGGCAAGTTCAGCCGGGTCTGTTTCTGCAGCAAGATCAAATGCAAGAACTAATGCTAGGAGTAACACTGACAATGAAACGTTGAGGCAAGGGAGAGTATTCGCACTAGTGCCCGGAGATGTACATAACACCGAGTCTGTGGTGTCAGGTATAATTTCCATTTGTGCCCAAAATGCATATGTCTTGATAGATTATGGTTCTACACACTCATTTGTGTCGCATGCCTTTTTTCGAAAACTAACTAGACCCTTAGAATCCATGAATTATTTATTGTCTGTATCTACGCCATCTGGGGGCTTTATGGTATGTGCATATATATATCCGGCATGTGATGTTTTGATTGGTGATATGACGTTGTACATTGATTTGCTGCCTTTGAGCATTGACCACTTTGATTGTATATTGGGTATGGACTGGTTAACAAAGTATTGTGCATCTATTGACTGTGTAAATAAATTTGTTGTATTTCGTCCACCTGGTATGCCTGAGTTTGTTTTCATTGGGAACGGAGTAGTCCCTCCCCCATACTTGATTTCGGCCATGAAAGCTGTTAAATTGCTTAAGAAGGGATGTATGGGTTACTTGTGTTGTGTATTGACTACATCATCTGATGGTATCAATGTGGAAACTATTCCTGTTATTTGTGAATTTCCCGATGTGTTTCTGAATGACTTGATTGGAGACTTAGTTGATAGGGAAATTGAGTTCACTATTAAAGTGACACCGGGAGCGCAACCAATTTCTAAGACCCCTTATAGAATGTCAACCTCAGAACTTCAAGAATTGAAAACCCAACTTCAAGAATTGCTAGACAAGAAATTCATCCGTCTGAGCACTTCACCTTGGGGTGCTCCAGTCCTATTTGTTAAGAAGAAGGATGGGTCCTTGAGATTATGTATAGATTACCGGAAATTGAATAAAGTAACCATGAAGAACAAATATCCACTACCCCGAATAGATGACCTATTTGACCAACTCTAGGGGGCCCAAGTGTTTTCTAAGATTGTTCTTAGATCCGGGTAACACCAGTTAAAGGTCAAGGCAGAAAACATAGAGAAAACTGCATTCAGAACTAGGTATGGGCACTATGAATTTTTGGTAATGCCATTTGGGGTAACTAATGCACCTGCAGCGTTCATGGATTTAATGAATAGGGTGTTCAAACAATTCCTGGATAAATTTATTGTTGTCTTTATTGATGATATACTGATTTATTCTAAAAGTAGGGAAGAACATGAGAACCACCTTAGAACTGCCCTACAGATTTTGAGAGAAAAGAAATTGTATGCAAAATTATCCAAATGTGAATTTTGGCTTGACAG
>NW_021026953.1:79606-114925 GCF_004153795.1 Camellia sinensis | reverse complement strand
CCCGCATCTTTCTTTTTTTTTTTTTAAAAAGAAGAAAAAATAACTAGTTATTATTATTATTTTTTGCATTTTGGATGGATGGAGATAACTAGTTATTATTTTTATTTTTATATTTTGGTTGAAAGTAAAATTTATTATATGGGCACTTATATACATTCTGACAGAGATCCTAAGTTCACTTCAAGATTCTGGCAGAGTCTACGGCAAGCTCTGGGAACCGAATTGAGACTAAGCAGTGCTTATCACCCACAGACAGATGGCCAATCTGAACGAACCATTCAAACGTTGAAAGATTTGTTATGGATGTGTGACCTAGACTTTCAAGGCAGTTGGGAAACCTACTTACCATTAGCCGAGTTTGTATATAACAATAGTTACCATTCAAGTATTGACATGACTCCTTATGATGCTTTGTATGGTAGGAAGTGCCATTGTCCGGTTTGTTGGGCCGAGGTAGGTGACAGACCATTGTTGGGACTGGAACTTGTGCAAGAAACAACTGAAAAAGTAAAAATGATACAACAACGTCTGAAGACTACACAGAGTCGCCAAAAGAGTTATGCAGATGTCCGAAGAAGAAACAGAGAGTATGAGGTCGGAGATCACGTGTTCATAAAAGTGACTCCAACGAAAGGTCAGACACGGTTTGGTGTAAAAGGCAAGCTCGCACCGAGATATGTTGGACCTTATGAAATCCTTGAGAAAATTAACCCGGTGACGTATCGGGTAGCCTTGCCTCCAATCATGGAAAATTTGCACAATGTCTTTCATGTTTCAATGCTTCGGGACTATTTAAGGGATCCATTCCATGTTATTAAGCCGACACATGTACTTATGAAGGATGATTATACGTATGAAGAACGACCAACTCAAATCGTTAACTGAAGAATCAAGAGATTGAGGAACAAGAAAATTCCATTGGTGAAAGTTGATTGGAAAAATCATGGAAGGACTTTTGCTACATGGGTAACGAAAGAAGATATGATGAAGAGATATCTGGATTTATTTCCGTTGGACCTGACATTCTTCTAAAACGAAGGTAACTCGAGTTTGGAGGACAAAACTCTTTAAGGGGGAAGACTGTAACAACCCCGACCCATGATTAATGTTAATCCATGCTTAATTATTCCTAATGAGTAACTAAAGTGAAATTTTGCATCATATATTGCCTTATTTGTATTTATATCTGTTACACGTAGGAAGATCTGTTCAGGCTTTCGTTTCGATTTGCAAATTAAAGGCCTTATCGGCATCTGATTCAGAAATTGACTTGGTTTTTACGTTAATTAGAATTTTTAGAATTTTATAGTAGGTTTAATTGAAATTCGATTCGGAATGATTAAATTAGATTAATTAATGCCGCCTTTCTTATCTTAAGCCCAATTAATTAATTACCACTAAGCAAGCCTATATAAGGCCACTCCTACCTGTTCCTATACATTTTGACACCCTCATTCCCTCATCTTTGAGCTCAACGTGAGAGAGAGTGAGAGACTAAAGAACTTGGGACCAAACTTGAAGTAGAGAAGGCCATTGCAAGGAGATTTAGAGAATTACTCAAGATTTTGACTAATTGAAGCTCAATTGGGTAGCCTAGGCAAGAGTTCAACCTTGCAACTTTGGAATTGAGTCATTTATTATGAGGGTAAGGCTTGGGGTTTAGGAGAAATTAATAAATGCTAAGATTTTTTTTTTAAATCAAAAATAAAGAAATTTAGATTGGGATATTGGAGCTCCCACAAGACTTGGGGGTTAGAAACTCCTTTTTGCGTATGTAATATGTAGATTTTACGTAATTTTATATATTTAATTTTAAACAATATCAACACATTGTGCACAACAAACGCAATTTATGTTAAACTTAATACCATCACTCTAAATCTCATCCATCAATTTCACTGTACCTAATTTGATAATTAAACATATTTATAACATTTTGGATATAACGTACATCTAAATTAAAAAAATTAAATGGGTAAATTCTAATATGTCTTTTGAGCTTAATTAAAATACAGATTGTTCTTTATAATTCAAAAAATTATAAATATCCATTTGTCAATATTTTTTATTTAATAGAATTAATTAAAAAAATAAAATACGTAGCTGCTCACCTATATAATAATAAAATTAATTACTTAAATTATTAATTAAAATATATTTATAACATTATTAAAATTTATTAATTAACTTAATTATTTATTAATAAAAGGGCAAAATCCATTTTAAACCCATGTAGTTTAGGTCTGGAGCACTTCACCCCTTTATGTTTTAAAAATAGTCAATTACTACTCATGCGATTTTTGTCATTTACACTTTACCTCCCTGCCATTAATAATTCGCTCTAAGTTGACTAACTTTGTGATACACGTGCCAAAAAAGTAGAGTTGATAAGAAGAAAAAAATTAATCAAAAATTAAAATAAAATGTAGAAAGACATATCCGTCTCGAGCGTCAGATCCTACGCTCGAGCGGCTACCTTTGTTTTTGAGTCTCCGCTTGAGCGACCAAAAGTTCGCTCAAGCGTAAAATGCAAGCTCCCAGAAGTTCCATGTTTTTGCAGACCGCTCGAGCAGTAATAGTTACACTCGAGTGAGGGCATGAGTCTCACGCTCACGTGACCGTCGAGCATCCGTCGAGCGTGAAAATCACACAACTAGTACTTTTCCAAAGTTTGCAGACCACTCGAATGAAGGAAGTTTTGCTTGAGCGGCCCCTCATATGTTTTCATGACCGCTCGAGCGGAGGAAGCTGCGCTCGAGCAGGGATCTTTGTGTCCAGCATTTTGACCAAGTGTTTTCAAGTGCATTTTTGAATCCTCATTCCATCCTAGGCATTCCTAGGCCAAGATTAAGACACCATAATGAGGATAAGAACTAGAAACACACCATGATAAGAAAGAATTAAGTTAATGTTTCCGGGTGTGTAATTCAGAACGTGTTGATTTTGTAGCTGTGTAGGTCACGCGCCACAAGACGTTTGATTTGCTCATTCTGTCTATTTGCCTTGAAGCCATCTGTTAATCGTGAGTAATAACTTAATAAAGCTATGTTTGAAGGTTGAGGTGTAGACATGTTTATCATGCACAAGTCTGTGCTTTTAGGAATGAACACGGCCGGTTTGGGTAGGTGGGAAGGGGTAATGTATACGCTGGGGTCATATGGGATGGCCAGTGTATGTATTAAGTTTAAGTGTCGGGGTGGAGGAACCTGGTTGTGGGTTAGAAGAGGGTTGGTGGTTACATTTGGCTTTTGGGGTGGTGCTATCACTTTGTTGTCAATGAGATCTTGAATCTCATGACGCAACCTATAACATTGGTTGGTGTTGTGACCATGCTACTGGTGAAAAGGGCAGTATTTGGCTGGGTTGTGTTTAGGTGGGAGAGGATCGGGTAGTGGGTGTTGTTCTAATGGCTTAAGATGCCCTTTTTTGATCAGCACCTCAGGGCTTTGGATAAAGGCATATAGAGCGGGGTAAAGACCCTTTGAGATCAGGCCTGACTGTTTGAGGTTTGTGGATTTGTACTGGCGAAAAGGTTGGCAGTTTTGGGTGTCGTGTTGACGACATTCACATCAGATGGCCGCGCAGTTGTGTTTCCACTTATGGTTGCATTGGAACTGCGCGTGAAAGGCCTCTTCAGCGGCTCCTTCTCATTGGTTATCAACCCCTGTTTCATTGCATCTTCAATCTGAACTCCTATTTCATGGAGCTCAGTGAATGTGGACAACGACAAGACAATCATCTTCTACAGTAATTTACCTTGCAGATTACGGACCACCATTCTGATTTGGTCCTTCTCGAATGGCCTGGTAGTCATCATTGAAGCTTTGGCCCTCCATCTCATCACAAAGTCTGAGAAGCCCTCCTTTGGCTCTTGACGAGTGGCCTCAAGATCATGGGTCGTGACCTCAATCTGGGTATTGTAGGAGTACTGTGCAATGAAGGCCTCAGCCATTTCCTCCCAGCTTCGTTTTACAAAGTCCTCCAGCTTTGCATACCAGATAGCCACTATCCCTGACAAGGTTCGATCGAAAAGCGACAACTTTTTAAGTCTGGTGAGGCCCATTGGCCACAGGATGTCTAAGAATAATTGCAGATGGACTGTGGGATCCCCAAAGCCATCGAACCAGTCTATGTGTAGCATTTTGAATTTGTTTGGCAAAGTTACCATGGAGTTACTGTATCCATCTTCGATGTCAGGGATTGAGTTCACACCCTGTGCTCGTTTGAAAAGCTTCTCCAGTTTATTGACCTTCAGAGCTATCGGGTCAACTTCGAATTCAAACGGTGCCTTAGTTTGGTGCACTGGTGCCTTGGAGGCTTGTGGTGGGATGGGGTCTACCAGGTTGCCCAGATTCTTGGACATTGATAGTGACTCCAGGTGCTGGAATGCCCACTGGAGGTGCATTGGAAGCAGAAGCCGCTGCTTGCTGTGGTTGCTGTTGCTGCAGCCTATTTATCACCTCAGCTTGATGGGTTGTAACATTAGCTTGGCGGGCAGCATCTTGCTGCATGGTTTCAATGGTTTGCTGGAGATGACGAAGCAAGTCTTCCATGCTAACCGGGGGATGTTAAGCCATCGGAATTGGCGAATAATCTCTTACTGGAGTGGAAGTAGAAGATTGAGCCTGATTGGACGCAGGTGAAGTAAAAGGTGACTACTGGACTGGTGAATTATGCCTAACCCTCCTCCGTCTCATAACTGGTGGGAGCGAAGCAAACACTGGTTGTCCCTTAACAAGATCCCTGGATCTGTTAAGTCTTCTTACACAGGTCCAGAGTGCTTGGGGGGTAACGAAACTGTCCGAAGCAATTGTGATAAACTACCTTGTAAAAAGAAATAAAGCAAAAGGAAAACAAATATCAGAAACTGCGCAACACCTCAACTCAAATGTGAACAACACACAGTTGTAATCAAAAGCTGTAGAGCTGTACTCAACACTGACTTTTGCTCCCAAATCTGATACCCAAACTTGCAACTGATACATACATTCTTATAGAGTTTCACTCTAAAAGCACATACTAGTTAAGTGAGAGCCAAAACACCCCTATGATGGGGTAGGGTTACCCTGTCCTAGTTTCGTTAGGAACTAGGGTTAGCTATTCAAGCAAAGTGGTTTCAGACAATCCTGCATTCGGTTAAGCAACCTGCCCTAGTTTGGAACAGTCTCTATAGCTTTTGATATGTAACTAGGCCAATTGGTCAAAAATGGTACCTCAGCAAGAGTACCTAATATGCCTCTCACACCAAACACCGAGAAGAGAAAGGAGGATCAAACGGTACAGCGGTAATGCAGATCCAAGGGTTGTGTTCCCATCATGGCAGAGCCCGCGACTAGTCAGCCTTTTGGCAAGCTTTTCCAAGCAAGCTTCCGGCAAACCGTCCAGGAATAGCAGATGGCAAACACAGTGACTTAGGCGCACCAATACAAATGCAAATGCAAAGAAACACATAAGTGTAGATAACATGTCATATCATGAGTTTGAGTTAAGTTCTCTAAATCCCCATTCGAGTCGCTAGAAACTGTAGCTTGACTTTTTCGCGCCCCCTTTCAGAAGCTCAAAAGAAGCCCTACAGTTTGGACTCCTCTGGTTCTGAATCTAATCTCACAAGTGCAATGTGAAATTGATAAACACCAAAGTGTCCAAATCCGGAAATCTTTTGGAAAATTGATTTTTGGGTCAAAAATGCCAAAATTGGATTGCTTTTCCAGATACAAAGTCGCAACCTAAATATTTTATTTTTGGAAAAATTTAGGAAACCAATGACTTGTGCCAAAGGCCGTGTGTCTGTCATCACCAAAGTTGCCTTGGCTCGGGAACTTAGATACGAGTGGGGAAGGTCATGAATTGAGCACCCCCACTAGCCCGATCAAAGATCGACCTCTACTAATCATGATATAATTTTTATGTACATTATATGCTCTTGTTCCAGTTTATTAGGCTAGTATTACTACGTGATGCGCACAAGCAAGTATAGACTAGTTTGCCCAAATTGGAACAATTCAATTCATGTTTGTTTGTGAAAAGGGTTTAAATTTGTCACCTCAAGTGGGCTTAAAGTTTGCGAATTTGCCACTCAACAAAGTGGGCTTAAACGTACATTCATTGAATCGTTCCAATTTAAGCAACAAGCCTTCATCAACGGGCATTCAAACAGCTATAGCAATTAAGCATTTAGCCTCATGGCAAGCATGCTAGACATGGCAATCACTCATACTCATGCAAGTATGCTAAAGCACTAAAAAACTCACATAGTACTCCAAGCTAAGAAAAACAAAGTTAGAAAAAATGTAAGATTCCTAACTTATGCCAAATGACTAATGCAACACATGCGATAATGCAATTAAGATAGGCTCGGCTACTTAGCATTTTATTTGCAACAATTTGAGAGCATGCGTTTTAAACATGTATTCATTGAAGTATTAAAACAACAATGCAGTTTGAATGATTTGTCGAGCCTCGGTGTATGCAAAACAAATGAATGGATGCAAGCATAAGGTATGCTAAACGAAACATGTCCCTAATCTAACCATCAACATCGGGTAAATAAAAGGGAGAAAGATGTGGGGTTGGAAGACATACACATTATTACATTACGCTCTAACGAAGGAGAGTGTGAATAAATAAAGCTAAACTAAGCTAATTAGGCTAATCTAATTAGGCTAAGTTAATTAAGCTAATTATTACAAAATCGAATGAAATAAATAGCTAAACTAATTAACTAATTATTACAACACTTTGAATTTAGCTAACTAGTAAGCTAATAAAATTACGCAAATGCAAGTAAGCTAAGTAATTAAAGTATTTAACTACTTTGCCACTACTCTGCCACGGGAAATGGAAGACGTGCATGCGCATGCTCGGTTATCACTCGAAAAGACCTCCGTTTCGCTCCCGAAAGCCTCTGTTTGCAGAGTTGAACATTTCCAGAATCATTTTTCTCCACCTTACCAACATTCTACTAAGGTTTGCATCAGTGATCAGCTAACCACTGGTAAAGACTACCGGCTACTTGCCGGCCATGGAAGTGGCCTGCAGGCCATTGATGCACTGGTTCATCTTGCTGTAACAGAGGACAAATAGAGCAAAAAGAAGACATTTTCGCAGATTGTTTGCATAACTCATCCCTCCTTTTCATGAACAAATCCAAGGATTGATGAACTCAAGCCACAAACCACCAACTCAAGCAATTTCATTGCATGATGGCTTGTGATTCAAGATGTGCAAGCTCAATAAATGCAACACAAGACACACAAAAATCATCACCCTATCATGCATGATCAAAGGCAATGGAGACCTAGGAAACTTGAGACATTTCATCACTTTGAGTATGAAATGTCCCAATCTTTCTTGTGTTCAATTAACGTCCGATTGAACACACAAGTTATTATCTTGCTCACTTTTTGTCCCAAGTTTTAGTTACTCATTTTACTTTACCAACCATCTTTTAATCCAATTAACTCCAAAGGGTGAATTAGAGTCCCTTAATGGAACGAAAAGCCCAAGACACAAGTTAGTTTAGCTATTAAAGAAGCATCATACTGTTGGTAATGAACCCCCTAAGGGATTAAACCATTAAGTATGAAACCTCAATTTCACACTTAGGCAAACACATGACTTGAAGCCATTTTCAAAGAAAAATTAAAAGCCAAGAAAGAAGGGAGGTTGCAGAGATTATAGTTGCTAAAATTAAGTATAAAATGCCCAAGATAAGTGCTATCAACTCAAACAAGTGGTGTCTAATGGCCTAAAACACCAAACTTGTGAGGACTATTACACTACAAGCATGCAAAACAAGACTCAAATGACTTAACCAACTGTAGACCGCCCGAAACTCCGCTCCGCGCGCGAGGGCTCAAATTGTTGTTCTTAGCTACTACAGTTCGGACTCATGTCACGGTTCTGAATCTAATCTCACAAAGTGCAATGTAAGACTGATAAATCACCAAAGAGTCCAAATCCGACAAATCGTTTTGGAAAATCGATTTTAATCAAAAAATGCCAAACATGGACTGCTTTGCCAGATTTCAGAGTCGCCACCTAAATATTTTGTTTTTGGAAAATTTAGGAAACCTTGACTCATGCCTAAGGCCACGTGTCCGTCATCACCAAAGTTGCCTCGGCTCGAGAACTTGGGTACGAGGGGGGAAGGTTATGCAATGAGCACCCCCGCTCGCCCGATCAAAGGATTGGCCTTTACTAACATGATATGTTGTTTTTGAAAACACATGTGCTCTTATTCCGGTTTATTAGCCTAATTTACTATGTGATGCGCACAACATACAAGTATAGACTAGATCGCCTAAATTGGAACAAAACATCTCATGTTTGTTTGTTTTAAAATGGTTTGAAGATGCTATTCGCAAGTAGGCTAAGACGTGGATTTGCCACCCTCGAGTGGGCTTAGAAAACATGATTTTGCCACCTCAAGTGAGCTTAAAACTCACATTTGATGAGTTGTCCCAATTCAAGAAATCCAACCTTCATCCACAAGCATTCATGCAGTTAATCATTTAAGCAGTTACCTTATGGCAAGCATGCTAAACATGGCAACATACACATCTCATGCAGTATGCTAAAGCATAAAAGCTTATCTAGTACTCCGAGCCAAAAAAGGAAACTAGTTAGTAATCAATGCATGATCCTAGCTATGTCAAGAATGCCTAATGCAACACATGCAAAATGCAACTAAGATAGGCTCGACTATTCTAAGATGTCATGTGAATGCAACACTTGATACATGCATTCAAATAGGAATTGAAATACAATGCAGTTTGTATGATGCGCCGAGCCCGGTGCATGCAAGACGAATGAATGAATGCAAACATGCTAGCATAAGGATGCTAATTGAAACATGCCCTAAAACTATCCATCAAAAGCTGATAAGTAAAAGGGAGAAAGAAATGGGGGTTGGAAGACATGCATCACACACACGCACGCTTATTACAACAGTTGTGCCCTCTTGATGGAGGGTCCGAATAATAAGCTAACTAGCTAATCTAAGCTAATTAAACTAATTATTACATCACCAGACTAATTAACCTACAAGCTAACTAATAATTACAAAACAAGCTAATTAGCTAATTACACTAGCTAATTAAATACAAATGAGTAGCTAAATGCATTAATTGCTTAAGCACAGAACCAAAGTGTAAGCTAGCTAAACAAAGCAGTTAAAAAGAGTCTCGGGGTGAGAAGCACATGCATGCTCGGTCGCCTCGTTCAGAAATCCATCGCTATGCCCCAACTTGCCTCTGTTTGCAATTAGTCTCAGAACACTGCACAAAGCTCCAGATAGCTTTTACTCCATCATGGGAACCTCCAGGAGCATTGCCGACCACTTATTGGTGTTGCCAACCACCTGCCGACCACTTACATTTGCTGCAGACCAGAAAAAGTGGTCGGCCAGCCATTTTTACCGGCCTGCCGACCAGAAAATTCTGCACACTTCCATTTTGCTACAACAAAGAACAAGAAGGGGCTTGGCAATGTATTTGCAAGATATGTGTGCACAACCACTCTCCCTATCATTTCATGATCTCAAGGGAGTGCGGTTCTCGACTCTCGGGCCACCAACCGAGCATCGCAATGCACGATGTCCGAGAAGCCAAGATTGCACATTTCAATGTCAATGAAAGCACAAAAGACAAATAAGAACTTTAACCTCTATCATGCATGATCAAGAGGGATGGCGACCGAGAAATGAGGTACGTTTCATCACTTCAAGTATGAAACGTCCCTCATTTCTCGTGTTTGGACTAACACCCTATCCAAACACATGCAATGCAACATGATCAACTTATCAAAGCTAAAGACATGCAAACAATGCTAATGCAATATGAGTATGCAAACACAATGTAATGCAACATGATCAACTTATCTATGCTAATGGCATGCGAACAATGCTAATGCAACATGATCGACCTAGCAATGCTAATGGCATGCAAACACAATGCAACATGAGCATGCAAACACAATGCAATGCCACAACATGAAAACAACATGCTATATGGACTTAAACCGAATATGGACAGACCTCAATCATGCCCAAAACAGTGGCCAAAATGCTAAAATGATGGCATGAGATGCAAGACAATGCATGCACATGCATTGGTTCATTAAACTAAGCATAAGAGCACAACTCTCAAAAGTGCTCAAGGAGTGACAAATGTAAGAGTGTAGCCACACTATAAGCACTGAAATCATGTATGAAATGATGCCAAATCATCCAAACAACATAAGCATAGCATTCTATGAGGCCTAAGACATAAGACCACCAAGAGGGACTACACAAGAGGCATGCAATGCATGGCACAAATGATTGAACCAACCAAGGACAGAGCTCAAATAGGCCAAAACAAGGACCAAAACATGCTGAGATGGGAGCTCAAAGGTCTAGGCATGCATGCATACGCATTGGTCCACAAACAAGGCAACAATGCACAACCCTTAAAGGCACTCAAAGAGTGAAAGAAATGGGAGAATGGCTGTGATAACCCTATTCCGTATTATGCTAATTGATCCTTATTATGAATGTGATTATGTGTCTGATACGATTTTGTGTGCCATTTTTATGAATATATGTGGTTTTGAATTTCTATCTGTTCACCGTAGGAAAATTTGTTTGACTTTCTGCTTTGGAAATTAAATTGAAGGCCTTATCGGCCACCAAACCCGAAATTGACTACGCCATTGTGATTAGCGTAATTTTTAGAGCCTGCGGTGAAATTTAATTGAAAATTTATTCGGATCAAAATAATTAGATTCAGAACGATTAATTAAGTGCTCAATTATTTAATATTAAAATAATATGATTAAGAGGGGCTACATAAGGGCCGTTATATGTTTAATCCTTCTCTTTTATTCAATTTGGCTGATGTTAACTCTAAGAAAAGAGAGAGGGTCGGCTAGAGAGAGAGAGAGGGAAACAATTGAAGTTTGATCTTGAAGCTTGAATAATTTGAAGACCAACTTAAGATTTGACCATAAATTGGGGACGTTGAGCTCCTAGGTGAGTAATTGATTATGAATTCAAGAGTTTAATATTGTAATTTGGTGAATTCAAAGTTGAATGGTGATCAAGAACAAGGATTGTGTTGTATTTGATAAATTTGAAGTCAATAGATGCATGCATGAAAGAAATTGCTATGGATTTCCATGTTTGAGCATAATGTGTGTGATCCTTGTTGAATTTTGATTAAAGTCCATGTATTTGATCATCTCTTCGCCAACTAAATTGAGAGTATTGAGTATATCCCACATGCAAGTACAAATCATGGAGGTGTGAGTCTTGAATGTTTGAATTTAGTATGTTGGTGATGAGTTTGGGGCAATTTGAGTCATGCATGCAATTGATTCATGAAATTGAGCTTCATAATGTAATAAATTTGGTGTTGGATCATGTTAGTACATGTATATGTGAAGTTTGAGTCATAATATGCAAGATATGTTGATTTAAATGTTGAATTTGAGCTCAAGAACAATTCTGGATTTTTCAGAATTTGGGATGTCCGCTCGAGCGGGGAAGGCGCCGCTCGAGCGGGAAATACGAGCTCCCAGAATATTTTGCAGACTTGATGTCCGCTCGAGCGGGGAGCTATGTAGAATGACTTTCAGCTCGAGCGGCCGAATTTGCACTTGAGCATAGAAACGAGGCAACCAATACTTTTGCAAACCTAATGTGTCCACTCGAGCGGGGACCCTTGTTTCTGAAATTTTGTAAATGCGTTCTATGTTTCGTTTTCCGTTCTCTTTCACTTCTAAGTACTCTTAGGCATGCATTGAGCATTATGAATGAATTAAAAGAATAAGAAACAAGCCTAAAGAGGAGTATGTGAATTAAGAACAGATTGAATTGTTTGTGACCCATTATGTTTATGGAATGTGTAGGGTCGAGCTCCAGGGCAAATCATCCAGCCGATCACTGTGAGTCATATCTTAATAAGGATATCTGAAGTATGTTATTTGTCCAATTGCTTACTTCTATGTAAGTCCTATAGGCTCGTTAATTTGAACGGTGGACAAATGTTTGTTATGCCAAATGAATGGGCCAAAGGCCAGTTTGACATGAATGATGGCCAAAGGCCAGTTTGACATGAATGATAGAATAAATGGGCTAAAGGCCAATTTGACATGAATGATAGAATGAATGGACCAAAGGCCAGTTTGACATGAATGAAAGAATGGATGGAACAAAGGCCAGTTTGACATGAATAAAAGAATGGATGGGCCAAAGGCTAGTTTGATCTGAATGAAAGAATGGTTGGGCCGAAGGCCAGTTTGATCTGAATGAAAGAATGGTTAGGCCAAAGGCTAGTTTGACATGAATGAAAGATAAATGGGCCAAAGGCCAGTATGACACGAACGAATTGGGCCCGAGGCCGTATGATGTGTTTGGAACCGCAACCACTTGACCTATATTTATAGATATATATATATGCTAAATAGAAATACAAATTGGGTCCAAGGCCGTTTGAAGCACGTTGTTCTAAATACCATTTGTGTAACTTCTTTATTTGATATTATTCACTGGGCTTTCCCTCACGCTCATTCATGTGTTTGTAGGTGAGCCATGGGAGGTCCAAACCCAGCCTCAGTGAAGTTTGTGTGGAACAACCAAGGTTTAGAAGAGTCAGCCTTTACGTCTTATGCACGAGACTCGTCTTCACCCTTTTGCTATCTTGTTTTATTTTGTCATGTTGGCGAGGACTTTGGATACCTTTGTATATAGTTTTGATTGGCTGACCTAGACTTGAATGATCTTGTATGTATAGAACTTTGTGTTAGTACATTTCAATGTGAGTTATTAACATGTATATGTATGGATTGTCATGATGTGCCATGTAAGCACAGCTCTATGGACAAAGTTTTAAATTTTGCTTCCGTTTGGCTCCTTTACTCTGATGAGTTATGTCTGGTTTGGTTTGAGGCCATAGGTAATCCCTTGATTACTGACTAGTTATGTCCTTAACCCATGGGGGCGAGTTCGGGTCATGACAATGGCAATGTTATATGCTCTGAAATACATGGTAAATGATGCCAAAACATGTGCATGTCACAAATGAAGCATGCTATGGTGCTCAAAACTCAAGGCTAGCAAGGCGAATTGCACTACAGCTATGCAATACATGAACCAAAAGGCCAAGACAACCCAAAACAGTCCTAGATCATACCAAAACATGCATGGAGCAAGGCCAAAACATGCTAGCATGAAGGGCCAAAACATGGAGTATGTAAGGGCAATAAGGAGGATTACACTACACCAACCAAAACCAAGCATGAAATGACTTCACCAACAAAAATCAAAGTTGTATCATGGCAAAATAGGACCAAATACACACTGAAATAGTGACCCAAAAGGCTAGGCAAGATGGCATGCACAATGGCTCATTTTTAAAGCATAGGGCATGAACCCTCTAATGCATTGAAAGAGTGACAGATGTGAGGGCATGACAATAAAGCATGCTCTAAAATCACATACCAAATGATGCCAAATCATGCACATAGCCCAAGCAATGCATGCTAGTGACTTGGAAACTCAAAGTTAGTGAACTAGAATACACTATGGCTATACAAAGCAAGGCATGCATGACCAAAACAACATAAATCAGAGCTTAAGCATGCTAAAACATGGCCAAAAGCTTGCTGGAGTTGAGCCAAAAACATGCTAGAATGATGGCCAAAAGTATGATGCATGTTAGGCTAATGAATGAAAATGCACTACAAGTGCATGGAGCATGCAAGAGGCTATCAAACCAAACCAAAATAGAGCTAAGGCATGGAAAAACAACACCAAAAACATGCTGAGATATGGCCAAAACATGCTAGAAAGACATGCTCCAACATGAGGCATACAAGGCAAGGAACCAAGATACAAGGAGAGGGGATGACCCGCTCCTATTTGGGACCTCAAAACACACTTTCCACCACTGAAACTCCTCTGAGTTTCAGTGGTGAGAAGGCCAACAAGAGGTGGTCCCAATGGCTTAAAAGGATAGCACAAAAACAAGGCCAAACAAAGCACAAGAAGGGGTAGACCACCCCCAACACCAACAAGGCCCTAAGCAAACATTTAGAATACTTGAAATCAGAACTTTTTTCAGTTTAAATTTAGGCCTAAATCAGCATGCAAATAGGGCCAAAAGCTTAAACAAAAACCAAGGTTTAAGGGGTTAGAAGCTTACCCTTGTAGAACAACTTCAAAGCTGCAACTCCAGCAACCTTTTTTGATCAAAAGCAGTCCAAAAACTCCAAAAACAACGTCAAGGTGCCTCAGCTCCAAGAGTATGGTGTTTCACTATGTGTTTGTGTGCAAAAGTGTGAAGAATAGGCACTTTTTTGCACAAATATGAAGAGAAAGAGAAAATATAGAGATAGGTGTGTATGTATAGCTTCTAAGCAAAATTCAGAACCTGGAAAAGGGAGAGAGGGCCTCCCTTTTATAGAAAAACAAGCGTCAAGCTTGTTGAACAAGCTTGAAGCTAGATGCAATCCCTCCATACACGTGTATGGAGGATGGTTTCTGTGCTTACCAGCTGTCACAGCTGGCACCAAAATATCTGCAGGAAACTGCAGGAAAGCTGCCGACCACTTGAAGTGGTCGGCTAGCTACATATATTGGTTGGCCAACCACTTAAAGTGGTCTACAAGAAGACCAAGTGGTCGGCAGGGGGGAAGAGGTGGTCTGCACCGAGAAAGCAAAGTGGTGGCATGGCTGCTGACCACTTTTGGTGGTCCAAAGGCCACCAAACCAGTTGGTCGACCAGAAAACTGGCTGGCGGGGAAGAAAAGTGGTTTTCAAGGAGAGAAACTGTCTCCAATCCTCATTCCACCCTCCAAGCAAGGAAAACAAGGTTTGTGCCAAAAACAAACTAATAAGGATACAAGACAAGAGTCTGGGGGTTGAGGCGCGCAACCGGAAGCCTCGAAAACTAGTCTACGGGCACCAAAAGTGGTCTACGACCACAAAAAGTGGTCTCCAAGACCTCTGTGTCCCTCTAGACCAAGGCAACAAGGCATGGTTCGAAAACCAGGCCAAAAGGAGAACGGTAAGTGGTCCCGAGACAAGGCGCGTAGCCGAAGGCTCCGGAAACCGGAAACTAGCCTACAAGAGGGAAAAGTGGTCTACAGACCTCTCTTCTTTCCCTCCAGGCAAGGGAAAACAAGGTTTAGTTCAAAACCAAACCAAAAGGGAAGCAAGACAAGGCGCTTGGCCGAAGGCTCCAGAAACCGGAAACTAGCCTACAAGAGGGAAAAGTGGTCTATGACCGTAAAAAGTGGTCTACGGACCTCTCTCTCTTTCCAGGCAAGGTCAACAAGGCTTGGTCCATAAACTGAGCCAAAACACAAAGATTTCAGAGGCCCAGAGGCAAGGCACTCAGCCGAAAACTCTGAAAACTCGAAACGAGCACAAACATGCACAATCATCGAGCGCTCAAACGATGACGTCTGAGTCTTAAGGTCGGTCAAAAAATAGGATGTCTACCCCAACCCAAAAAAGAGTTAAAATAGTCTAAATCAGAGGCTAAAACATGCTGGAATTAAGCCACAACAAGCTAGAAAAATAAGCTAACATATGGCACCAACTAAGCTAGCAAACAAGACATAAGGAGGAGACGCTAACCTTTCCAAATTTGGACTTCAAAATGTGATTTTCACCACTGAAAAAGCTCTGAAATTCAGTGTTTAAAGCTTGGAAAAGATAATTTGAAAGTGGGAAACACAAGTGAAAAAGCCTTACAAACAAGGTACAAAGAAGGGTGAACCACCCCTACTTTAAAATGGCTTCAAACCACAAATTTCAGCCCACTTTGACAGAGTTTTTATAGCCCAAAAAAAACTCAAAAATAGTAAGAAAAAGATAGGAAAACAAGTATGCAAAGTAAGCTAACAAAGCAAATATGATACCTCTTGAAGAGAAGAGTGATTCTAGGCAACAATTCAAGCCAAAACTAACTTCTAGAGCTCCAAGAAGGCCTCAAGGAACCTCAGCTCAAAGGTGATCAAGTTTAGTTAAGGAAGTATAGGCAAGAGTGTAGTGTAAGTAGGCAAAAGTGTGGAGAATTTGTAGAGAGAGAATTGTAGAGAGAGAGAGAGGAAAATTTTGAGTCTAAAATTTTCTAACCTCCAAACATGAAATCTATATAAGGAGATCCAGCCCTCCACGTGTGGACAGAGCATCTGTGCAAACAGCTGGCACAACTGACATAAAATATCTGCAAAAACTGGTGGTTGGCCAGCCATCAGTGGTGGCCAGCAAGGCACATCAATGTCCGGCAGACCAAAAATGATGGCCGATAGGCCACCAGAGATTCCAGGATGGGAAGATAAAGGCCTGGTCCAAAAATGAGACAAAAATGATGCAAGGTTTGAGAGGCTCAAAGTTGTGGTGTTTCGTTGAGGACTTCGAGCGCTTGGTGAGCAAACAGAATCATCATTGGATATACCTGCAAGGACATATCTTGAAGGGTTGTAAAAAATGGGGTGTCTACACTAAGTTGATATGATAGCTAATGGATGCACCACCTATAACTGTTATGATTTTCGGATAAGCATGTGAATCTGAATCTGTTTCTGATTTGAGAGTTGAATATGCATAAGAATCTATTTCTGATATAAACTTTGTTTTCTAACTTTGAGATGGATATCATTCATTAAACTCTTTACCTTGTTATTATTCACTGGGCTCCCGCTCACTCTATTATTTATGTATGTAGGTGACCGGGTGGGTGGCTAGGCTCAGTGATGACCGCCTGGAGAGTTTTTGGTTGGTCAGCCAGCCTTTGTGCCTCCTGAGGAGGTTCCATATGGTTATGTTTGTGAATGAAAAGGGCTTTGTTTTCTTTTGGATTATGGACAAACTTTCTGCTAATTGTATATTGAGCTAAGTCCCTTTTTGGCTCTAACTGTAATGAATGTGACAATATAACATCAGGTATATGTGTATAATAAATAAATAAAAAAGAGATTTTTGTCCCATATATGTTTGCACAGCTCAATGGACTATATATGTTTCTATATTTGCTTCCACAACCCCTAATTATATGTTATTCTGTTTAGAGGCCTTTGGTAATCCAAGGATTACTGGCTGGTTACGACACTAAACCCATAGGGGCAGGTTTTGGTTGTGACAGATAGGGATGTCGAATAATAACAGCTGATTAAGCCAATCATGCCAGGTCATAAGTATTTAGCTTGACTAAAAGAAAAGCATGGATCCTCAGTCTATAACTCGGTTGCCTTTAGGCTAAGATGAGTTAAAGAATGGCTAAGTGTGCAACGACCACAAGAGCAACCAAGATAAACGGGTCAGCTTAGTCCAATTGCCATCTAAGAAGCAGATAAAGGATTATTAGTTACTACTGAGAAGAGTAATAGCTACAATTAGGTAATTAGGGATAAATCTTATCTCTAAGGGGTAGAATCCTAATAGGTTAAGTTTAAGAATGAGAATTACAAACCCACTAGGACTTTACTAGGCTGGAAAAGTATAAAAAAAATGCAGAGTTTAGGCAATATGTATAGGGTAATACAATTCTAAACACTCAAACTCCTTTGGTCTTTTCCTATTATGTTGATAGTAATATCTGATTTAGACATCGAAAGGATTTTTTGGGTACACATCCGCTGGTAGCTTGTCTATTATTTGTTTACAAAGTAAACAATGTCGTTCATAGGGAATCAAGTTCTATCATGAGGTATTCATGTGCGAAGAAATCCAAGGTCTGTACAATTATGAAATAAGAAATTTTAAGGGGTGAGATGTTATTTCTTGAAACAATTCATATTTTAAACAAATATTAAGGGGTATATTTATCATTTATCCAAAATAAATTTATACACAAGCTTGACAAATGTGTCAACAAATCACATATTGTGTTGATATAAAATTATGGGAAAGACTATGGTCCACAGGGGCGTGTACCATATGCATCTTATAACTAAAGAAGAAAATGATATAATTTCATATTTTTTGAGTCATAACTAAAATAAAATAAAAAATTCATAATAAAAAATCGCATGAGGGATAACCAAAGATCTTAGGAGTCATAACTAAAATATTGTCATAACTAAATAAGAAAATTAGTCATAATTAAAGAAGAAAATAATATAATTAGGGGTGTAAAGGATACATCCCTTTGAAAATGTGTGTATAGTAGAATTTCCCTAAAATTGTTGACTTCACATCTAAACCTAAGGTAACGCTATATGCAAGTTATGGCATTTGTAGATTTGATTATCACAAATGTCATAACTCAATCATATGTGAGTCTTACCAATATATATATGAAGTTAATTACTCAAAAGTTCTATTTGTAAGAGTTCTGCTTGATTGTTTTTAATCAATAAAGTCTAAAGTCTCATTTTCAAAAGATTTTTGTTTATATGACTGTTTTACCCTTATAAAAAGGCAAAATGAATTGAAAAAATCAATTCATTAACTGTTCTCATCCATCAATTATAAAAAAATTATGCCCTATTCCCAACACAAAATCGTTGGCCCCACTATCTCCACCAATTACAACTTTTCTGAGCAACATATGACCATACCCTAAAAGTACTAGATAACTTTTCTTAACTCATTACTTTTATTTGATTGTTTTAAAACTTACAAACTTACAAACTTTATAACATTTATTTTTAATAAAATTTAGGATAATTTACGTTAGTAGTCTCTCTATTTTGGTCCTTGTATTATTTTGATCCTTGTAATTTCAATTGACTCGATTTTGATCATGAATTTATGATTTTGTCTCAACTTAGTCCAATTGATTATCAAATGTTAGCATTTTTAATAGAAAATACGCATATAAGTGGGTATGTGTCACGCTTTTAGAAGCAAAATTAATAAACTTTGTCAACTTAGTAAGTTAATATCAACTAATTTAGTGATTATTATTTTCTATCAAAAACACTAAAAATATTATCAATTGGACCAAATTGACACAAAATCTAAAATTAAAGGTTAAAGTTGAGTCAATTGAAAGTGTATGGACCAAAATAACACAAAGTCTACATAATAAAATCTATCAAATAAGACTAATATTGAATATAAAATTTTATAAAAATAAAATGTTATTTTTTTAACTGTACAAAATTTGATAATTTCTTAGTTTGTGAAACTATCTAGTAAAACTGACAATTTTCTCAGTTTGTTTTCAATTTTAAAATTGAAATTCTCAGTTTTAAAATTGAAAAAGTCTTCAGCTTTGCATAGCAATGTTCTATCATCAAGCTCCTTTATAGGATTTTTTTTTATTATAGTTTTTTCAATTTTGCACATAAATTTTTAGTTTTTTCAATTTTTCTAGTTTAAAAATTGATGTTTATAGTTTTGAAAATCAAAATAAATGTCATAGCATCATGCTCATTTATAGACAATCACAAATGATGAACAATCATTATTTGAAGGATAATTCTGACTATTAAAAATTTAACGGGACATAAATGTTCAAAAAATCTTAATTAGGACTTAATGGATTATAAAATGGGACTTGTGTGTAAATCCTCTCTCTCTATATCTGTTTAATAAAGCAGAATGGTTTTTGAAAACATATAAAATGTATCAGAGATACATTTGGTTTCAAAGGTTCAGATCTGTGGGGGCCAAATAATTATATGTTGAGGAAGGCCAAGATATTTGAAGACATCTGGCCGAATTCAATTCGGCTAGAATTTAAGGGCTCTTGAAGCCGAATGTACAGTTGGCCATATGGAGAACCGAATGGGAACCATCACGCAATCGGAAGGCCGAGTAAGAAATCAAGTGCGAGATTAAGAGTGGGCCCGACCCTTGGGCCCAAAGGGGTAATATAAAAAGAGGAACGTCAACCAAAAAGAGGTATGTGAGAATAGATAAAATAACTTGAGATAGAAGTAAACTTGAGAGCATACTAACTTGTCCGTCGGAATGCAAATTCCAGTGCCCCCGACCGGAGTGTTCACCCCTTTTTCAGGTAAAAATCAGAGGATCCTGGAGTATTTCTAAACCACTTCTTCACATTGGCGCCGTCTGTGGGAATACTCAAGCACATCCATGGCGGGCGTAATAGATGATCCTCTGGTAGTCGCTAACGACATTACATCAAGAGACAACATCACTCCAAGAAACATGCTTGGACCGGAAAATATCACCGCATGACGGGCCTTGAACTTCGACTCAATTTTGACTGTTAAAAATTTAATGGGACATAAATGTTCAAAAAATCTTAATTAGGACTTAATGGATTATAAAATGGGACTTGTGTGTAAATCCTCTCTCTCTATATCTATATAATAAAGTAGAATGGTTTTTGAAAATATATAAAATGTATCAGAGATACATTTGGTTTTAAAGGTTTAGATTTGTGGGGGCCAAATAATTATATGTTGAGGAAGGCCAAGATATTTGAAGACATCTGGCCGAATTCAATTCGGCTAGAATTTAAGGGCTCTTGAAGCCGAATGTACAGTTGGCCATATGGAGAACCGAATGGGAACCATCACGCAATCGGAAGGCCGAGTAAGAAATCAAGTGCGAGATTAAGAGTGGGCCCGACCCTTGGGCCCAAAGGGGTAATATAAAAAGAGGAACGTCAACCAAAAAGAGGTATGTGAGAATAGATAAAATAACTTGAGATAGAAGTAAACTTGAGAGCATACTAACTTGTTCGTCGGAGTGCAAATTCCAGCGCCCCTGACCAGAGTGTTCACCCCTTTTTCAGGTAACAATCAGAGGATCAAGGGCGTCTAACTGGATCCTGGAGTATTGCTAAACCACTTCTTCACATTGGCGCCGTCTGTGGGAATACTCAAGCACATCCATGGCGAGCGTAATAGATGATCCTCTGGTAGTTGCTAACGACATTACGCCAAGAGACAACATCACTCCAAGAAATATGCTTGGACCGGAGAATATCACCGCACGACGGGCCTTGGACTTCGACTCAATAGCCCAGACCTCACCCTCAACTTCGGTGCAAAAGACAATGTAGAAAATCATGGATCAAGCAAAGCAAAATGAATAGCGTTTGGAAAACATAATAGCTGAGAACGAGCGCCTGCGCCAGAAGTTGGCCCTGGAGCTAGCCAAATCCCAGCAGGCCACATGCCATGACTGGGGTCAACCCCCAAGATAGAAGGATGATCAATGACGTCGACTTCAGAAACACGATAATGACAATGATTCTGACTCACCATCCCAAGAACCCAGAAAGAAGGGATGAGTCGATATATCCAGCTTATCCGAAGGAAGTCCGTATGTACGATAGAAGCGAGGGAAAATAAGTGATGATTCGGATGAAGAAGACAAGCATGACCCTTTTGTGCGACGAATCGCAAGGGCTGTGCTATCCAAGAAGTTCAAAGCACCATCGTTCACCCTATATAATGGAAAATCAGACCCCACTGACCATATTCGTCATTATAAACAAGCGATGACACTGTATGCTGACGATGAAACCCTCATGTATCGAATGTTTCCGAGCAGTCTGGGGCCACTAGCTATCAGGTGGTACTATAAACTGGAGCCAGCATCGATAAAAAGCTTGCATCAACTCCAAAAATCCTTCAAAACAAGATTCATCACCAATGAAATCCAGTTAAAGCAAGCCGATTCTCTCTGGGCAATGCAAATTAAACCAGAAGAAACCCTTCGTGAATATTCAGTACGCTATTAGGAATGCTTTAACCTGGTAGATGATGCCTGCAACGATTCCATAGCCATCACCTCCTTTAAAATGAGATTACATCCTGATAGTCCCCTCCGCAGTTCGTTGACCAAACGACCCCCCAAAACAGTTTGGGCGCTAATGAAGAAAGTTGAAGAATATTGCAAGGTGGAAGACGATGCTCTACTGGTCAAGGCCGGACATAAAGCCGTTAAGACGGCTCCGCCTGAAATCGTTTAACCGATAAGCGTCGTGCTGTCAAGGAGCCCTGAATCGCGGAATAAGGCTAAATGAGACAAAAGGCGTGACTCGCGCCGATCAAGTGATCAGTGTTCGCACCGATCAAATGAACAATATCAAGTAGATAGCAGGCGCATAAGACACTCAGACAAGAAGTACACAGAGTTAGCAGAGCTGATCAGCAAGATTTTGTCGAAAGTTCAACACCTCTCGTTCTTTAAATGGCCGCCCAATATGATAAGGCCGCCCGATACAAAGAGAAGAGACAAGCGCTGTGTGTACCACAAGGACCATGGTCATGACACCGACAGTTGTTATGCATTGAAGGACCACCTAGAGGAGTTGGTACAAGACGGCCGGCTGGTGCAACACGTCCGAAAGAATAATCCATCGAACACGGTAGCCTACGGCCGTATTCACCTCCACTTGGTGTAATTCACATGATATACAACCTGCCATTGTTAGCCGAGGTACAGACAATTTAGTTGCAACCTAGCCTGCATAGGCTAATCACACCAGCAAAACGATCCCATGAAACTAAGAGGATTAGTTTCGACGACATGGACTTAGTTGGAGTAACTCTCCCCCACACTGATCCCCTCGTCATCGAGCTACACGTGAACATCTACACCATTGAGCGTGTTCTCATTGATCAGGGAAGCACTTCGAAAGTAATGTATTACAAAACATTTGTTAAACTCGGCTTCACTGACTCGGATTTGTCGCCGGCCGATTACCCATTATTCGGCTTCAACGCTAACCCCGAGTATCCTTTGGGAAAAATCGCACTACCAGTTCAGGCTGGCACCAGATCAGTAGACGTAGAATTTCTGGTTGTCAAACTTCCTTCACCTTACAATCTCATCATGGGAAGTACTTGGTTGCATACCATGCAAGCTGTGCCAAGCACCTACCATCAATTACTTCATTTTCTGACTGAGTATGGCACTGAACAAATTCGAGGTTCTCAGAAATCAGCACAGGCGTGCTACCTTGTTGCTGCTGCAAAGAGACCAAAAAAATGGAAGTGAATTCGATTGAAGTACCGGATCAGGAGAGCCTCGAGGACATTGGAAAGATCCCCAGTGAAAAGGAAACTAAAGACCTGGATCGGGTTAAAATTGATGGGAGTCCTGACAAGTTCTTTATGATCGGCACTTCCTTAAACGAAGTTGACAGGCACGAGCTTATATCCTTCTTACTCGGTAACCTCGACATGTTTGCGTAGACACCATATGAGATGCTAGGGGTCGATCCATATGTGGCCCAACACAACTTAAACGTTGATCCAAAATGTAAGCCAATCATTCAGAAAAGTCAGCGGTTAGCAACGGAGCATGCTTCGGCCGCTGTTGAAGAGGTTGACCGATTGCTTGATACCAGGGCAATTCGCGAAGTAACCTATCCTACATGGTTGTCCAATACCGTGGTTGTAAAGAAGAAGAATGGATCTTGGCATATTTGTGTGGATTTCATAGACTTAAACAAAGCTTGTCCCAAGGATTGTTTTCCCTCCCCAGAATAGACCAACTCGTAGATGCAACGACACATCATCAATGCATGAGCTTCTTGGACACCTACATAGGCTACCATCAAATTGCCATGCATCCGAAGGATCAAGAAAAGACCGCATTCCTCACCCCAAGAGGAACCTATTGCTATAAGGTCATGCCTTTCGGGCTGTAGAATGCGGGGGCAACTTACCAGAGATTGGTTACTGCCATGTTCAAGGAATAGCTCGGCCGCACCATGGAAGTATACATCAACGACATGGTGGTCAAATCCAAGGAAAAGCACGCCCATTTAGCCAATTTGGTAGATATATTTGGCATTCTTCGAAAGCACAAAATGAAATTGAACGCCTCAAAGTGTGCATTCAACATTGGATTCGGCAAATTCCTTGACTACATTGTTAACCACCTCAGAATAGAGGCCAACCCAAGGTAGATCACAACAATTCCAGAACTTGGTTCTCCTCAGTTGGTTAAAGAGGTTCAGAAGCTGATGGGAATGGCTGCTGCGCTCAATAGGTTTATCAGTCGTTCCACGGATCGCTGCTGCCAATTCTTTCACACACTTTGACAAGGCAAAGCTTTCGAATGGACCCCCGAGCCGCTTTGGACGGCTTGAAAAATTATCTCCGATCAGTACCACTCTTGGCAACCCCCTCGGCAGGCAACCCGTTCATTTTGTATCTGGTGGTATCGGACCGGGCGGTCAGCGCTGTACTTTTAAGGGAGGAACTCGGGGAGCAACGACTAGTTTACTATGTAAGCAAAGCAATGGTTGACGCCGAAACACGTTATCTACCACTGGAAAAGCTCATCCTTGTTCTCGTTATGGCTACAAGAAAACTGATGCATTACTTTCAGGGGCACACCATAAGTGTACAACGGACTATCCCCTCCGGTAGGCTCTCCGTTGCGCAAAAACATCAGGGCACATTGCAAAATGGGCTTTGGAACTCGACCAGAATGATATCCAGTTTTTGCCTAGAACTGCCATCAAGGGGCAAGTGCTCGCTGACTTTGTAGCTGAATTCACGGGGTGCCTTACCAACTTTAAGTTCGAGCAAGTGCAACCTAAACCCAACTGGAGAATATATGTTGGAGACATTTGGTAGCTGTATTGTGACAGGTCATCTAACCAATGTGGCAGTGGGGCAGACATAGTAATCATGACCCCCAAAGGGGCAATAATCGAGTAGGCAGTTAAACTAGGCTTTGATGCATCAAATAATGGGACCGAATACGAAGCATTGTTAATCGGCCTTCGGAACGCACTTCACCTCGATGCGCGGCGGTTGCTTGTTTTCTGTGACTCAAAACTAGTCATCAACCAGTTAAAAATGGAGTATGCAGCTAAAAATGACCGCATGGCAGCCTACATGACAACGGCGAATTCCTTGCTCGCGAAATTCAACCACCACGAATTGAATCAAATAACCTGAGATCAGAACACACATGCGGATACCCTTACTTGCTTAGCCTCTGCCATCAATTCAGAAATCAAACAGACAATCGAAGTAGGATTTATCCCTGAGCCGAGCATCACCTTTTCTGAACCACTTCAGATTAACATCATTGAACCAGGACCAAGTTGGATGGACCCTATCGTCGCATTCCTTTCCTCAGAATAACTCCCAATGGACAAGAAAGAAGCTTACAAACTGCGAAATAAAGCTCTGTGATACTACTTGGATCTGCATGGAAAGCTCTACAAAAAATCCCTTTATGTGCCGTACTTAGAATGTGTTCACCCAGACAAAGTAGAGGAACTCTTAACTGAAATACATGAAGGTAGCTGTGGCGCCCATTCTGAAGGACGCTCGTTGGCCCACCAAGCCATAGCACAGGGGTATTATTGGCCCACCATGCGAATTGATACCAAGAATTATGTCAAGAAATGTGAACAATGCCAGAAGTTTTCCCTTTTAACTCATTTGCCTACTGAGGAAATAAACTCTATCACTAGTCCTTGGTCATTCGCACAATGGGGACTCGATATCGTCGGACCACTTCCACGAGCTCTAGGGAACAAGTGATTCTTGGTCGTCGCGGCATATTATTTTACAAAATGGGTTGAAGTAGAGGCCTTAACACATATTCAAGATGTCGATGTTAAGTGTTTTCTATGGAAAAATATCATAACACGATTCGGCATACCAAGAGCAATCGTCTCAGACAACGGTACCCATTTTGATTGTGGCGTCTACCGAGAATTATGCAACATGTATGGTATCCGACCTTACTTTTCCTCATCGGCATATCCACAAAGCAATGGTCAGACAGAGGCCTCTAATAAAGTCATCCTGGACGGCATCAAGAAAAGTTGGAAAAAGCTAAGGGTAGATGGGTCAAAGAGTTGCCCAGTATGTTGTGGGCTCACCGTATTACTCCAAGGCGATCATTGGGGAAATGCCGTTCACTTTGTTCTTATCGCAATCTCGTTAATAATGGTTTAATAACGAATATAAGACTCCAAATTCAGAGCGCCCTTCGTGGATGTCACGTTTGGGCCGAATAAGCCTCCGAATTCAGAGCACCCTTCGTGGATATCATGATTGACCAACACAATAAGACTCTGAATTAGGAGCGCCCTGCGTAGATGTCACGTTTGGGCCGAATAAGGCTCCGAATTAAGAGCGCCCTTCGTGGATATCACGATTGGCCAACACAATAAAACTCTGAATTCAGAGCGCCCTTCATGGATGTCACGTTTAGGCCGAATAAGCCTCCAAATTCGAAGGGCCTTGCGTGGATATCACGTTTGGGCTGAATAAGCCTTCGAATTCAGAACGCCCTTTGTGGATATCACGATTGGCCAACACAATAAGACTCCGAATTCAAAACACCCTTCGTGGATGTCATGTTTGGGCTGAATAAGCCTCCGAATTCGGAGCGCCCTGCGTGGATGTCACATTTGGGCCAAATAAACCTCCGAATTTGGAGCACCCTTCGTGGATATCACGATTGGCCAACACAATAAGACTTCGAATTCGGAGCGCCCTGCGTGGATGTCACATTTGGGCCGAATAATCCTCCGAATTCGGAGCACCCTACGCGGATGTCATGTTTGGGCCAAAAAAGCTTCCGAATTCGGAACGCCCTCCGTGGATATCACGATAAGCCCACAATAAGCCTCCGAATTTGGAGCGTCCATTGTTCGTAAGCACGAACGGCTGGGTAATCCTCCAAATTCAGAAGGACCAAATTTGACAATAGAATGGCATGGATCAATATACGGTTGTCACAAGAAGATACAAACATTAATCGAAGCAATATGGAAAATATTTATTTCATTAAATAAGCATAAATACATGGCTTTTGACAAATTCAAAAGTACAATAAGTTGTATTAATATCTAAATCTATTCTGCACTCTCTACATCGTCGGATTTCTCGGCGTCATAAGCTTCGAAAAGAAATTTGTAATTCTGATACAGAGGTGACGCCGAATCAATACCCGCGGCTTGGAAAGCCTTAATCCATCTATGCTTAAATCCATGATTTTCGTACCGACAAACATCCTTAGCTAATTTTTCCTTTGCCTTTTCAATACCAATTTTTCGGCCGTTATAAAAAAATTGTTCGTAGGCCTTCGCTCTTATTGCTTCTCTTACGGACATGCTCGCCGTATCTCGGTCGGCGATCACATGATCCAGTAGACTCTGGTTTACTCTTTCCGTCACAATCGGGTTCATTTGACTCGCCGACTGTGTTTTGAAAGCCTTAGCTTTCTTCGGTTCGTTCTCGGCTTTCTCTGCTTGAGCTTCCAAGCTCCGAATGTGACCGTCTTTCTGCTCTATCTCTCTTCGTGCGGCATGAAGACGCATGCGGATTTCATAGGAGGTATATAGTCCCTTTACCGCTCCATGGACACCCTCCCAAAAAACTTCATAGTCAAACTGACCTACCATTGATTACTAGGCTTCAGGCAAAAAAAATCTCTCGAGCAAACTCGATTGCCATATTTCAATCGCGGATAATCGAATCTGCTTCAGTCATCAATTTATTTCCAACGAAGACTGAAAAACTCAACAGGCATGGTGTCCTACTAGTTTTGTTATGCGAACGGAGGGAGCTCCCTCACTGCTGCCTCTCCTTCCTTGGTGACTTCTCTACCCCGCCCCCTCTTGGAGACCTACTTCGATGATGGAGGGAGCGACGCCTCTCACGCTCCTCCGACGTCCTGTTTCCCATTTGCGTAGGTTCGCCACCTTGATTCATCTCTAAGTCCAGTTCAGCTAGTATCCTTCCCTCCCTTCTGCTGTTGAAGAATATTCTTCTTGACATCCAAATTTCCTTAGTTTGACATAATGTTCCTTTCCCTCTCGCAGACTATTGAATTTGAACACAGCACAGAACCCATGCGCACCTAGCCCCCACCCCGCTTATTAATTACTGGTCCAGCGTTCCCAAAGCGATCGCTTCAATGGATTGCGCCGACAACTTACTATGCCCCACCCAATCCATGAACTGCAAATATTCGGCGGTTTTGTTCATTCCTCAGCTGGGGCAAGGGCAAATTCATTAATCTATTCAGGCCAATTGCAATGCATTGTGCCGACAAGTTACTGTGTCCCACCCAATCCATGAACTACAAATATTCAGCGGTTCTGTTCATTCATCAGCTGGGGCAAGGGTAGATTCATTAATCTATTTGGCCCGATTGCAATGTATTGCGCCGACAAGTTACTGTGCCCCACCCAATCCATGAACTACAAATATTCAGCGATTTTGTTCATTCACCAGCTGGGGCAAAGGTAGATTCATTAATCTATTTGGCCCGATTGCAATGCATTGCGCCGACAAGTTGCTGTGCCCCACCCAATCCATGAACTACAAATATTCGGCAGTTCTATTCATTCATCAGTTGGAGCAAGGGTAGATTCATTAATCTATTCAGCCCGATAGCAATGCATTGCGCGGACAAGTTACTGTGCCCCACCCAATCCATGAACTACAAATATTTGGCAGTTTTGTTCATTCATCAACTGGGGCAAGGGCAGATTTAGTAATCTATTCGGCCTCTATTAATAAATAGATTAATGCCCCATCTGACATTGCAAGCTGTATTTTTTATTCGGCTCTTTAATGTTCAAATTAACATGATCATTCAAAAGATTATGTTACAATCGATTATGTTATCGCCGAATTAAGTTGCATCACCCTACTCGGCTAATAATTAGCACATACAGAAAGATTATGTTATTGCCGAATTAAGTTACATCACCATACTTGGCTAATAATTAGCATATGCAGAAAGATTATGTTGTTGTCGAATTAAGTTATATCACCCTACTTAGCTGTTAATTAGCACATGCAGAAGATAGACAAAAAGGTGATTTTCATTAATAAATTGAGTACAAACAATCGTCATTTTACACATGAAAATTGCCCTATATTTAACTTCTAAACAAAAATCTACAAAAAACTACGTACAGCAAAACACCAAACAAAAAACAAAATTACATTGACATATGGAACTCATTCTTCAGGATCAAACTCCAACGGCTCAACCTCTAGCTGCTCCTATGGAATTGGTTGCTCCAATGTCACATTAGTGGCAGCAAGAGCTTTGAGCTAACCGTGTTTGAAGCCCCAATTTTTGAACTTGGGGTACTTCCTCCACGTATTTTTCTAAGGCGGCGTTTTCTCTGGCTAGGAACGCTTTAGAGATCTCGGAGTCAGCAATTTCTTTTGCCTTCTTCAATTCTGCCAAGTCAGCCTCCAGTTTGGCAATCACCTCCTTGGCCAACTTGAGCGCATCCTCACTTGCGTTCGCCCTTTCTTTGGCGGCCTGCCTGAGTTGATCCGAATATTTAGCCTTCTCTTCCTCCGCATTGACCCTGGCTTGCTCTTCAGCCGCTTTGCCCGCCTCGGATTCGGCTCTAAGGGAGGCCTCTTCAATCTTGCCCTTTTCAGTTTTGAGTTCGGCTTTGATCAAGCCGATTTGCTCGATAACGTCATAATGACGGTGGCCGATTTCTGCAATCCTGCCCGCCGCCTGTAAACAAAAGATTAATAAGATAGCTGCCATAAAAAGGAACATAATATTTTTTCAAAGTTATGTTTCAATATCGCCGATTGAGTAGCTAACGCTATCGACACCATATCCGGCTCTACACGGAATGCTGCTTTGTCAATTGGCAGAGAAATCGACGATTCCACACTTAAGGCCACGACAGCGTCCTTCAAAGCTGAAGCATCATAAGCAACCGGCACATTCTTTATTTTAGGTTGTATAATAAATGGCGCAACCAAGTCCTACAACTCTTCTATGCATTGTCATTTATCAGTTTGGTTTTTAGAAAAGTCTTCGTGCTCTGCGAGGCGTTTCTCCTCCCTCTGTTCGGCCACCAGATTGTCCGATTAATCAATGAAAATTGGCTCCGTTTCGGCTATAAAAATCTGCTCCGTTTCCTCAACAAAAGCAGGCGGCGAAGACTCAGCCCCAACAGGAGCAGGTGGTGGGGGTTTAGACTCGGCAGTTTTGGCCCTTCTTCGGGTTGCCATCTTCTCAGTATTTTTTCTTCTGGCCATCTGCGCGAGTGACTCCCCAGCCATGTTCTCAGGATCTGTGTCAAGAAGGTCTCCAAAGTCGGTGAAAATATCGTCTTCTAATGATACGTCGACTCGGCCTGAAGTGGATGAAAAGTTAAAGCCGGCTTCCTCAAAGGCCAAATTAAGAGCTGCGTCATCCTCACCCAGACTGTCAAATCTGTCCAAGTTGGACTAATTCGGCTGTTCAATGACTTGTTCGACGACCTGCTCGGCGACTTGCTCTGAATCCGAAACTTCAAGACCAATCTCCCTAAGGTTCTTGAAATTTGGGAAAATGAGTGCCGTGAGCTGCTGTTCACCCTTTGGAATCAGAATGTGATCAGCGGTCGAAAAAGTAGCATATGTTGGCTTGTACCACAATAAGATGTGGGCGGCCCTCTATTGCTTTTAGAGGTTCAGACGGCCGAAGAATTGGAGCGCAGTTTTGATTTGCTGAAGCACAGCGTCGTCGGCCGAAATAAGTACTTTTTTCAAATCATTACCTGTACAAATAAAATGGAAAGTACATGCAATCTAAGCCGAATAAACGTATAACAAATGCACATAGAAATGAGACTATACGGCCACCTGGTTCGCCTTTTTGTTTAGGCACAGGATCTAGGCGATCTTCGCCTTCGCTGAATTCCCAGTTGCCTCGGACAACGACCATCACGTCGTCAACACGTTTACCAGAGCTGGCAAGCGTAGTCACCAGATGGTGATCAGTGTCCTTGGCCCTGAGAAAGTAACATCCCTGCCGACCAGATGATTTCGCCAAGGCATAACAATGTCAAATAGCAGGGATTCCTAGATTAATCCTAAGTCGGCGGTTTAATTCTACTATTCCCATTATGATTCGATAAAAGTTTACGTTAGGTTGTGAAGGGAGTAGACCCCAATAACGAAGGACGGCTCTTAAAAATGGATGAAGGGGAAAAGAAACTCCACCCTCAGTGATTGACAGGAGTGGAAAGATGATTGTACTCTCATCGATCCTCTCCACGTCGAGTACGCTATCTGCCACAAGTGACAGATGGATGTCATCTGGAATGAAAAAGTGGCGTCAAAAAGTGGAAACACGGTCCGTGGAAAGGAGAGCTTTCAAACGTTTCGCCATCCAAATCAAAATGAAAAATACGCTAAACTAAAAATAAACAAGAAAATGGGAGTTGGAATGAGGAAGAAATGCAAGGAAGAGAAGAACTTACAAGGTAGAGAGAAAAGGACAATGGGAAGCAAATGAAAGTTGCAGAGGTGAATTCGAAAGAGCTTTGCAAATTCAAAAAATATTCGAAGGGACAGCGCGACTTCATATCACATTAAATGAATAACGCGTACGAAGGGGCGGGGAATTGTAATGATTTCTAAACCATGGTCGTTTTGACGCTTCGGTATTGGAAGGAGTGCAAGCGCTATATTCTTGACTTTCCACATATTAAAACCAAACATGCCGACTAATTGGCGTTAGTCGAATGTTTGGGGGGCAATTGTGGGGGCCAAATAATTATATATTGAGGAAGGGTAAGATATTTGAAGACATCTGGTCGAATTCAATTCGGCTATAATCTAAGGGCTCTTGAAGCCGAATGTACAGTTGGCCATATGGAGAGCCGAATGGGAAGCGGCACGCAATCGGAAAACTGAATAAGCAATCAAGTGCGAGATTAAGAGTGGGACTAACCTTGGGCCCAAAGGGGTAATATAAAAAGAGGAACGTCAACCAAAGAGATGTATGTGAGAATAGATAAAATAGCTTGAGATAGAAGTAAACTTGAGAGCATACTAACTTGTCTGTCAGAGTGCTAATTCCGACGCCCCTGATCGGAGTGTTCACCTATTTTCAGGTAACAATCAGAGGATCAAGGGTGTCTGACTAGATCCTGGAGTATTTCTAAACCACTTCTCCACAAGATCAATTCTGATAAACATCAATGGTTCAGATGATGCTTTGATTCCCACTGAAACACTCTGTGCTCTCTTCCTCTCCCACCTACCCATGTCTCCACTCCATTCTCTCTTTATCTTTCTGTCTCTCTTTGTGCTTCTTTTTTCCTACCCTCTCTCTTCGTTCGCTCGCTCCCGACGTTGCTCTTTAGTCCTCAATTTCAGCCTCTCCCTTTCTTTCTCACTTGATTTCTGCCTCTTCCCCGCTCCCCCTCTTCTTTCTCAGTGGCTTCAAGTTGCAACCCTCCCACTCGCTGCTCTCGAACTCGGCTCACATGGTAAGTTTTTTTTCCTCCTTTTAGTGTTTTGGTTTTGTTGGTTGGTTCTGTTTTTGATTAAATAGATAGATCCTTTCTGAAGGCTAGGGTTTCCGATTGAGAACCGCAAAACTGTGCTTCGATTAGCGATCGAACAACTGCCAAACTCACCGAGTTGGCTCCTCTGTTCCCTACCACCAGCTTCACCACCACCACAGCCACCGTCATCATCATTAACTTGCTTGAATTCTACATCGACGTTGCTGTCTTCTCTTTCTCTCTCTACCTCGAACCCCCATGAGAGCTCTCCGGTACCGCTCTCTCCCCCCTCTCTTTCCAGATATATATATATATATATATGCTTCAAGTTTTAGTTGGACAAATTGTTGTTTGTTGGTGGAATTGAGGTCTATAATGGTTTAAATTGATGTTTTTGTTTATCATCATCTTTATTTCTAGTATATATATGTGTTAAGCTTTATTTTGTGGTTCATGGTTTATTTTTTGGTGGTTGCCTAATTAGAACTATGACATAAATTGGAAAGAAATTGTGAAATTGGGCATCGCAGTTTCTTCCTTTCTCTATTTTTTTTTTTGTTTTTGTTTTTTTTGTTTCTTTTTTTTGTTGTCTCTTCTTTGTGTCTATCATATTGATAATGCTGATGTCTGTTCGAATGCACCCAAAAACAAGAAGAATTAAATTGTAAATTGCATTCTCCTAAGATTACAAGGGTGTAAAAATACTTAGATTAATAGTTAAAGACACTTAGTAAACATTGTTTTTGGTGTTCTGTGTAGGTCGTTGTAATTGAGGTAATCTCTATAAAATGGCTTTAGATATTGATTATTTGTATTCTCTTTACGTCATCGAGTGTGTTTTCTGGTATATATATATATATTATATATTTTTGCTTTATATTCTGTTTGGTTTCTAGTCTTATTGCTTAGTGCCGTTCATAATAACTATGACCATAAATTGAGAGAAATTGTGAAAATTGGGACACCCCCCCCCCGCTTCAGTTGCTTCACTCTCTATTTTATTTTTCCATTGTTTTTTTTTTGTTGTATGTGTCTTCTGTTCTTGTGGTTGTGTAGTATCGAAACCCCTAAATCAGAAGAGGAAGAAAAATAAAAAATATTCAGATTCTTATATCAATTTTTTGCTTAAACTTGATTTGGTTCTGATCTGTTATAGTATCTTTTCTGGGTTTTGGTATTTTACGCCTTTATTTTTGTTCATTACTAGAGATCTTTTAGGTGTGATATCACACCACTCGCTCTCTCGAACTCGACTCGCAAGGTAAGTTTTTTTTCCGTTTCAGTATTTTGGTATGTTGTGTTTGTTGATTCAAACAGGTTATTTTAGGGTTTTGTTGGCTGGTTCTGTTTTTTATTATAGACAGTTCCTTCTGAAGAGTAGAATAAAATTTGGGTTCATGGTTTTTTAGCATTGTTTGGTGGTTGCCTAATTAGAACTACGGCAAAATATTTCTTTTCTTTTTTTTTTTTCTTTTTCTTCTTTTTTTTTTTTTTGTTCTTTGGCTGCATTGTGTTCAAACCCCAATACAGTGGTACTTCTTTTCTAGTTTTTTTGCTTCCAATTGGTTCTATCTGTTAGATTTTTCTAAGTTTTGTTTTTACGCCTTGAATTTCCCTTTTTCTTTTCTATGTTGTAGGCTGATTATTCTTCGGCTCCCTTTCGAACTCGCACTCGCAAGGTAAGACTTCAAACTCACTGTTTGTTTTTCCCTTTCTCTACTCTTATCGTTGTTGTTTGATATTGTTGTTTACATTGTTTTTGAATTCAAAGAAAGGGAAGGAGTTTGTTTGGATTTTTTGATTACATTCTCCCCATGTTTTTTGTAGATTTAATACAGTGGCTGTTCATTGACGATCTAATTATCAAATCTGATTTAGCGAATTATATGGCATCAATATATTTGATTGTCTTCATATTGGTTTGGATATGTTTTGCTTTTGCTACTATGAAACATTATTGCATTTTCGCATATCGCTCATCTTCTGCTTGACACTTAAATTTGTTTCTAAGTAATTAACTAATTACAGTAGTGGTTTGAATTGTAGAGGCAGTTTATATTAGGCTTTTGCATAAACCTGGTTGCAAGAGAAGTATTTGAATGTTGAATCTATTCTATTGCTTACACATGTAGATTAGTTATATGTGTTTTTCCTTTCCCTTTCTCTGTTGTAGGTTGAATTTCCTTCGGTCCTTCGAACTCGGCACTTGCAAGGTAAGACTTCAAACTTGCTGTTGTGTTTTTCCCTTTCTCGTTCTTGATCGCTGTGTTGTTTGGATTGTTGTTTACCATTGTTGTTTGAATTCTGAGAAAATGAAGGATGTTGTACTTGGTTTGTTTTACATTTCATGGTTTTTGTAGTTTACGGTGGTATTTCAATTTGTACAGTCTGTTATCAACTGATTCTTTAGCAAAAGTAGACATGGGCAAGTCATAAAGATAGAGTGACCCTCTTATCTTATTGTGTGTATGTATATTTTTGGACTTTCTGCGACTGTTGATAACAGTATTTGGCCAATTTTCGCCTCATCTTCTGCTACATCTTAATTTTGTTCTTGTAATTCCTCAAGGCAGTGTTCTTTCCACCTAACAGCTCTCATCTCCCAGTCTTACATTCCCTGAACAGCCCATCATATTTTGCAGGTGATTACTACTATGTCAATATGGGTTTATATACTATTTGCTAGATTAAAAAAAAACAAAAAAAAACACACAACACTAATCTATAAAAAAATAAACTCAGCTAACAGTCTATAGTTGGGCTGTTTTGTAAATGAGTCTCTATTGATAAATTGTGTATAGTTTTCTCATTTCAATCTAAATTGATTTGTTAGGTGAAATTGTGGATAGTGGTCATGTTAGTCTCATTTTGGTGTGTGTATTTGTGTCCACTTGTATGTTAGAGGGCCACAGTTTATGTGATGTATCAAAAGATTGTTTTAAGTGTTGTGGGCGTTAGGTGACAATTTATTGGTGCTTTAGTAAATCCCTCAGCGCAATGATCGCATCTAACCTGATTAACTCTGCTTCGCCCTGGGCAATGCATTAATAAAATGTGTTGTTTGGTAACTTGGAGCTTTTGTGGTATTTAATAGCCCTGTTGCAAGGTCATAAGCTATAATGTGCTAACCAATTGTACCCATGAAAGA
>NW_021026953.1:31438-79581 GCF_004153795.1 Camellia sinensis | reverse complement strand
TACCCATATAACTCAGCTAAGACACGTTTCATATATAGCACTGTTCTATGATATATGGCCATGGATCGCATACTTTTAAGTCGTCTAACAAGCGAGAAGTAAAACCCATTGTGGTACTAACCACATTTCCCACGTAAACCCAAATATTCAAACCCGGGGTACCTCTATGATACCAGTTTGTAACACCGTCTCTATTAAATGGGACTGTATATTCATTTATAAGCTCACACCACAAGTATTCTATGAATATATTAAAAAGGTTATATCATTTATCCATGTCCGATAGTTTATATTACAGAAAGGTGCTTACATGGCATGTACACTTTACATAAATGTGTCATCTTGAAATCATACAGGCTTCAAGAACACTAATTGTTAACAAACAATAACAAAGCCGCTAGGCCAATTACACCTTTCCGAAGATATCTCTTGTTGACAACAAAAAGAGTTCCTATACTCTATATACACAGTAATAGCCCTCGGCTTTAATAAACACTTTAAATATGAAAAAAAGGAACAACAAAAATAGAGCCTTCAGCTCCAGGTCCTCCAAGCTATGCCCTTGGAGGTGCATGTCACGCCTGTACCTGAAAATGGCTTTTCCCCAGAGGGGTGAGCCTAAAACCCACTCAGCAGATATAACTAACGCAATGTATCGAAAATTCTAACTAAGATATAAGCACTAAGATAAATGTTCAAATACTTAAAACCACCCGACACCTTTTCATGATGACCAATCACAATAATGACATCAATATCTCGTTCCATTTCACTCATTTATTCTAGATGCAACTCACTAGAATATAGTTCCTTCTAAAACAAAGAGACGTACAGCTCACTTTGTTAACACTTCAAATAGCACGCATTATTCAAAACACTTCAATTTTTATTACCATCTTTACGGAATTCCTCAGTCCGACTGGGAATCCCGACACCCATAATATAAGATTCTACCGGGAACTTTCGAGCTGGACACCATTACGGCCAACGAGCATAATCTGGTAGCAGATGGAGTCATCTTCTATCTCTCCCACACCATGGAGCTACATCCCCTATCTCCTCCCAAACCAATAATACATATACAATTGTATTTAAGGATGTGTCGTACACAATGACATACCAAATTCACATATTCAACTAATTTAGTTCAATACCGTCATATTCAATGACGCTAATTCATGATGATCTAGTTTTAATTTAGCTAAATCCTAATACTCACGTTCCTACAACATCACAGGTATCTTCCACCGATAGTCCCAAAACAGATATTTCTAACAATATACAATCTATTAAATCAATAATTTTAGTCGAAAATTTCCATAGGTGAAGTGATTAACAAATCCAGCTACACCATTTATCTATATACCCTTCCAATTTCATATTTTTTCCATATCAATTTATGTATATATACAAGATGAATTATTCAAACCCAAATTTAGGAGCAAATTTTCCCTTTTCTCAAAATGTCAACGCCAAGGCCAAATTTTCCCTATTTAGATGTATCAAGGAGAGGCTAGAATTAAGCCCCAAAGTCATTTTACAACCCGACATGGGAAACCCTCTTTTAATTTTGTACCGCAAACCCTAGTTTACCCAAATCACTTTCAAAATCCCACCATTTATACATTAACATTCAAATACCTAGGTTAAAAACATACTAAAGTGTAAGAATATCCTACCTCAAGTGTAGAAGCTCAAAGGAAGATGAAATAAGAAAATCAAAAAGTGCCCAAACTCATTTGCTCGCGATCAAAGAGGAAGCCCGCACAAGAATGCTTCTAACTCTTTATCAAAAGGAGAGTAGGGTGGGAGAGACCCTTAGATCATGGAAGTTATTTGTAGAGAGAGAGTATTTAGGAGGACAGAGACAGCCGACTAGGTTTTTAACAAAATGGATGATTCAAAAAGTGATGTAAAACTCCTCTGCTGCAAACTTATATACGCGACCCTCGCTCGAGCGACCAGACACAACAAGTGACCTCGCTCGAGCGCAAGAAGCGTTGCTCGAGCGTAAAATGCAAAGCTTTAGAAGTATAACAAACGCACATGCTCGCTCGAGAGACAAAAGCCTCGCTCGAGCGTAGAATACATACCTTCAGGTGTAACACAAACGCACACCCTAGCTCGAGCACAAGATGCCTCGCTTGAGCGAAGAACTTCATCTTCCCAGAAATGCTGCGTCTGGGAAGGAAACCTGAGAACCCTCAAAGCTCACTCGAGCGCAAGAAACCTCGCTCGAGAGAAGAAGCAAATTACACAAGGCTCACTCGAGCGCAAGAAGCCTCGCTCGAGCGAAGAAACCAAAATCTAGGCAACAACAATCTAGACCAACTAACAACCAACATGTCCCAAACTCGCCCAACAAGTTCCAAAACTCAAATGCAAAGAGTCAAAGGGGAAAAACAAGACATGGATACAACATACAACCACGGATCCCAAGTCCGGAACACAATGAGGGCCGGGGCAAAATCGGGGTCGCTATAACCTCCCCCCCTTAAAGAATTTTGTCCTCGAAATTTTAGTATAAGTTTCAAAACCATGTTTACCAAATTTTCAAATTGGTCTCAATTCAATTCTCGTTACCATGACCCACCTACCGGTCATTCCATCGCCTCACAAGGGAACAAATCCACAATATATATATATATAGCCCAACATGTTTTACCAATATGCCTTTTTCTGAAATTTAACTAATTTCAATACATATATTCCATATCTCCAAAACATATTCAATGTTTATGATATATTTGTATTTCCAAAACTCAAACAACATATACAATGTTCAAATTATACTTGTATTTCCGAAACACATTTAACATATACAATGCTCTCATAATTCAAAACATATACAATGTTTTCATAGTTCATAAACAAAACTAAAATCTCAACATATACTCAAACATCAACAAATAAGTCTGGATATTTCTCTCGGACTTCCAATTCACGCTCCCAATTTGCTTCCTCAACCCTGTGATCTTTCCACAATACTTTGACCAAGGGAATTGTCTTGCCTCACAAGACTTGGTCCTGTCTATCCAAGACTCTCACTGGTCTCTTCTCATACAAGACATCCTCGTCTACTTCTAAGTCGGTCCAATCCGACACATGCGATGGATCCGGCTCATACTTCCGAAGCATACTAATATGAAGCACATCATGTACTCCGAAAAGTTGTGGCGGCAACGCCAAACGATAGGCAACCTCCCCAATCCGCTCAAGGATCTCAAAAGGGCCAATAAACCGAGGGGATAACTTCTCACTCTTCCCAAATCTCATCAAACCCCATCTAGGTGATATTTTCAAAAAGACATGATCACCCACCTCAAATGACAAAGGCCTCCTCCTACGGTCGGCATAACTCTTTTGACGACTCTAAGCTGTAACTAACCTCTTATGGATAAGTGTCACCTTTTCCATCGTTTCCCGAACCAACTCTGGACCCAACAAAGGTGCATCACCCACATCGGCCCAACACACTGGAGATATACATGGTCGGCCATACAAGGCCTCAAATGGTGTCATGCCAATACTCGATTGGAAACTGTTATTGTAGGCAAACTCCACTAAGTGTAAGTGTCTCTCCCACGACTCCTTAAAGTCAAGGACATAGTCTCAAAGCATATCCTCAAGGATTTAAATAGTACACTCAGACTGCCCGTCAGTCTGAGGATGGTAAGCAGCACTAAAGGTCAATCTAGTGCCCACGGCACTCTGCAAACTCTGCTACAACTGAGCAGTGAAACGCGGATCTCTATCCGAAACAATCATCACAGGGACTCCGTGCAACCTCACTATGTCCCGAATATACAAGTCAGCAAGGTAATCTATTGAATCTCTTACGCACATAGGAATAAAGTGTGCCGACTTGGTCAACCAGTCAACTACTACCCAAATGGCATTACTGCCCCATTGAGTCCTTGGAAGGCCCATAACAAAATCCATCATGACATGCTCCCACTTCCACTTAGCTATAGGCAAGGGCTGTAACAAACCCGCTGGCCTCTGATGTTCGACCTTTACTTGCTGAAAAGTAAGGCATCTCGATACAAACATGGCCACATCCTTCTTCATACCCCTCCACTAAAACTGGCAACTCAGATCATGATACATCTTCGTGCCTCCCGGATGCACTGCAAGGCGTGAATGATGAAACTCTCGAAGTACTTCCTCTCGGCAAGACTCTGGCACAAACAAACGGTCACGGTATCTCACACTCTGGTCAGGATACGCAATCAAACCCTTCTCTACCTTCCCACTGGAGATCTTCTCCCGGAGGGATTTTACCTCAAAGTCACCCTTCTGCGCTTCTAACACTCGGTTCACAAGTGTAGGTTGTTCAACTACAAAAAAACAAGACTGTAGACTGAACAGACTCGCCCAGATGCAAGTCAAATTCACCAAGGGCACCCAATATCTTTGATTCCCGGATAGCAAAAGCTACACTGCTAATGGATTTCCTACTTAGGGCATCGGCCACAATATTGGCCTTCCCCGGATAGTAATGTAACTCGAAGTCATAATCCTCTATGAACTTCATCCACCTTCTCTGCCTCAAATTCAAGTCCTTCTGTGTAAACAGATATTTCAGACTCTTATGATCAGAAAAAACCTCAAATCTCTCGCCATACAGATAGTGCCTCCAAATCTTCAAGGCAAATATCACCGTTGCTAACTCTAGGTCGTGAGTAAGGTAGTTCCTCTCGTGGGTTTTCAACTGCCGTGAGCCATAGGCTACTACCTTCCCCTCTTGCATCAACACACAACCCAAACTTTCTCGTAAGGCATCACAATAAACTGAATAGCCCAAACCCCTCTCTGGGATAACCAAGACCGGAGCAGTGGTAAGTCTAACCTTAATCTCTTGGAACGACTTTTCACAAGGTTTCACTCCACACAAATTTGACTCATTTCCTCGTCAATTTAGTCAAAGATGAAACTAATGTGGAGAAATCTTTTACAAACCGACGGTAATACCCGGCCAACCCCAAGAAACTACGTATCTCAAAAGCATTCTTACGCTGCGCCCAATCTTGCACTGCCTCGATTTTGGATGAATCTACAGTCCTCCCTTCCCCGGATACCACATAGCCTAAGAATCTAACCTCTCTTAGCCATAACTCACACTTTCCAAACTTAGCATACAGTTTATGGGCTTTAAGCAACTCAAGCACCACTCGCAAGTGTTCCTCGTGCTCCTCCTTAGAGGATGTGTAAATCAAGATGTCATCTACGAAAACAACCACAAAATGATCTAAGAACTCTCGAAAGATTCGGTTCATCAAGTCCATAAACACAACTGGTGCATTGGTTAGCCCGAAAAGCATCACCAGAAACTCATAATGGCCATACCGCGTACGGAATGCCGTCTTCGGAATATCCTTCTCCCTTACCCTCAACCGATGGTAACCCGATCTCAAGTCTATCTTAGAGAAACAACAAGATCCTTTTAACTGATCAAACAGATCATCTATATGAGGCATAGGATACTTGTTCTTAACCGTAACTCGATTCAACTTTTGATAGTCAATACAAAGTCGCAAGGCTCCATCTTTCTTTTTAGCAAAGAGAGTCGGTGCTCTCCAAGGTGAAGTACTAGGGCGAATAAAGCCCTTATCTAGTAATTCCTAGAGCTGGACCTTCAACTCACTCAACTCAGCTGGTGCAAAACGATACGGTGCCATGGAAATCAGTGTCGTGCCAGGCACTAAATCAATAGAGAATTCGATCTCTCGGTGAGGTGGTAAACTAATAAGATCCTCAGGAAAGACATTTGAGTACTCACAAACCACTCTTGGCAACTCAACTCGTACTTCATCATACTCACTACTCAAAAAACTAGCAAGAAGACAACTAAGTTCACTCCGTCCACGCCAACCATATACCGGTGATAAGACTCTATCCACCCGGTCTCCCAAGAAATAAAAACAATCACCACTCAAGATACATACAATAACCCTCTGACGGTAGCAATCTATAACAGCCCGGTATGATGATAACCAATCCATACCCAAAATAACATCAAAACCAGACATGTCCATCAATACAAAAGAAAAAAGAAGTCGACGATCGGCGACCTCTATATCACAGCCCCGACACCCCTGTTTCAAAACTATCTCACCCCCAACAGGTGACACGACACATATAGGAGACGCTAATTGTGCCAACTCCAATCCCAAAACAGATGCAAATGCAAACGAAATAAACGAATAGGATGCACCCATATCAATCAACACATTAGCAACTGCGTTGCAAACAAAAAGGTACCTCTTACAACAGATAGAGCTGGTACAAGATCTGGCGCGATAATAGAATACACGCACCCCATAGGTCTCAATGTGCCTGCTCACCCCTCGGAGCATAAGACTGCTGCACTGACTGAGCTGAGGAGGCTCCCTGATTGGCCCTCGAGGCCTGTACTGACTGCGCTGGCTGGTGATTTTGTGTTTGTCTCGAACCAGATGCACCAGGTGTGCCACCCAACTACGAGCAAAACCTCTTCAAGTGCCCCATCTTCCCATATTGATAGCAACTGAGCAGCTGGCCTCTACCTTGACTCTGGCCCTGAGAATGAGCTGAAGAAGATGTTGTCTGCTGTCCTCCTCCTCTCTTCGGGCAAGCTGAAGAGTTGTGGCCCAACTGACCACATTTGAAACAGGTAATGTCTCCCTGACCACCTCTCCCTGAACCCGAACTCGATACTGAAAAGGTAGACCTCGAGTGTGCCCTTTGGGACTGCTGGGGGTTAGAACCCCTCTACCTCTTACTGTCCCCCTAGACATCCTGACTCCTCCTGGAGCCCCTCATCTTCTCCTCCTCCGCATGCATTATGGTCTCAAGATGGGCTACAGCCTCCACAAGGCACCCATAGTCCCTAATCATGGATCCAGCCACTCTAAACATAAGTCCGGTCCATAACCTTTTCTCGAACTCCAAACATCGACGCTCCTCGTTTGCCACCAACTCCGGTGCAAACCTCGACAAACTAGTGAAGGTGGCCTCAAACTCGGCCACTGGTGTATTCAACTGGACCAACCTGGAGAATTGATCCCTCAACTTCTCCCTCACCATAGCAGGTAAGTACTTGTCATGGAAAGCATCAACAAAGGCTTCCCAAGTCCCACCAATGCGCGCCCGTACATATTTCCACCACTGACCCGCATCCTCCTTCAGCTGGAAGGATGCCAAGTTCACTCTCAAACCCTCATCTTCGATGCCGAGCATCTCAAACATCTTCGTCATCTGCTCCAACCACTCGTCAGCCTTCAATGGCTCCTTGGGATCACCCAAAAACTAGTCCGGATTCGACCAGAAGAACTCCCTCTTTAAGAACGATGGCCCTGTTTCAGCTACATGGGCCTGGACTTGATTCTCAGCTCTGAGAATGTCGATGGATTCCTTCAATGCTCCAGCCATTTCACGGGCTAAAGCATTCATAGCCTGTTAACCTACTGGTTCGGCCACGTTGGCCTGACCAAGTCCCTCCTCCTACGCCAAAATCTCATCATGTATAGACATCTCATACCTCCGAGGCCTACCACACCTACTACCACGACCTCGTCCTGACATCCTAATGAAAATGACAAGGAGATTAGCACATTTACAAATGTGCCAAAACTAATTCACTCACGTCCTAATACAATTGACAATTGTAATTCACTCCACATAAGCACATAATCACATAAACACATACGAATTTCATTTCCGGATGATGACCGTCCTGCGGTGCTGCTAGAGTTCCGGTTAGAAATGACAGTGATCAAGTGCCTTTCCAACAGGACTCCCAGAAACCCATGGACTCGGTCCACATCCTAGAAATTAAATCCCATACCCATATAATCACATAAGCATGTTATCATGTAAGCGCATATCATCCATACTTAAGGGTCTAACAAGCGAGATAAACCCATTGTGGTACTAACCACTTCCCACCTACCCAAAGTATTGAAACCGGTACGCTCTGATACCAAGTTGTAACGCCCTAAAAAGGGATATAAATAAGCCACACACAAGATTCTATGAATATATTAAAATGGTTATACATTCATCCATCATAGTTTATATTACAGAAGGTGTTACACGCATTACACTTTCATAAATGCTCATTCTGAAACTACAGCGTGTAACACTAATTGTTAACAACAAAATAAATGCCCTACAGGCTTACACCTTTCCAAGATATCTTTTGGTTACAACAAAAGAGTCCTAGACTCTATACAAGTAAAGCCCTCGGCTTTAATAAACACTTAATATGAAAACGAGAACAACAAAAATAGAGCCTTAGCCCCAAGTCCTCCCAAGCTATGCCCTTGGAGGTGGCATGTCACCTGTACCTGAAAATGGTTTCCCAAGTAGGGTGAGCCAAAACCAGTAGAGATATACTAGCGCAATGTATGAAATTTAACTAAGATATAAACACTAGATAAATGTTTAATACTTAAAACCAACCGACACCTTTTCATGACCAATCAATAATGACACAAATATCTCATTCCATTTCCATTCATTTATTCTAATCAACTCACAGATATAGTTCCTTGTTGTCTAAACAACCCCAAACGAGACTACAACTCATTTGTTAACACTTCAATAACAACCATTATTCAAACACTTCGATTTTTCTTGCCATTTTACGGAATTCTCATTCGAGGGAATCGACACCCATATATATAAGATTTCGGGACTTTCACCCTGGACACTTTGGCTAACTTAATTTGCAATGGAGTCCATCTCCTATCTCCTCCCACACCATGGAGTACATCTCCTATCTCCTCCCAAACAATAATACATATACAATGTATTTAAGGACGTGTTGTACACAATGACTACCAAATTCACATATTCAACAATTTAGTCAAACCGTCATATTCAATGACCTAATTCATATGATTAGTTTTAATTTACCTAATCCTCATGCAGTTTCTACAACAATCATAGCTATCCTCCGCCGATAGCCCAAAACAGATATTTCTAAAAAGATATACAATCTATTAAATAGAAAATTTATCAAATTTCCATAGGTGAGTGATTTAACAAATCCAATTACACCATTCATCTATATACCCTTCCAATTTCATATTTTTCCATATCAATTTCATTATATGTACAAGATGAATTATTCAACCCAAATTAGGGCAAATTTCCCCTTTTTTCAAATATCAACCCCAAGGCCAAACTTCCCATTTAATTACAAGAGAGCTACATATTAAAAGCCCCAAAGTCATTTTATAACCCAACATGGAAAACCCCTCTTTTAATTTTTACCCAAACCCTAGTTTAACCAAATCATTTCCAAATCTCACCATTTATACATAGCATCAAATACCTAGGTTAAAAACCATACTAAAGTGTAGAATATCCCTACCTCAAGTGTAAAAGCTCAAAGGAGATGAAGAAGAAACTCAAAAGTGCCCGAACTCAATTTTGCTCGGATCAAGAGGAAGCCCACAAGATGCTCTAACTCTTTATCAAAGAGAGTAGGGTGGAGAGACCTTTAGATCATGGAGTATTTGTAGAGAGAGAGTATTTTAGAGAGAGAGAGACAACCGATCTAGGGTTTTTAACAAAAAGGGATTCAAAAAGTGATGTAAAACTCCTCTGCTATGAACTAATATACGCGACCCTCACTCGAGCGAAGGAGTTGTCGCTCAAGTGACCAAGCACAACAAGTGACCTCGCTCGAGTGCAAGAAGCGTCGCTCGAGCGTAAAATGCAAAGCTTCAGAAGTATAACAGATGCACATGCTCGCTCAAGCGTAAGAAGCCTCGCTCGAGCATAGAATACATACCTTTAGGTGTAACACATATGCACACCCTCAGTCGAGCACAAGAAGCCTCGCTCGAGTAAAGAACTTCATCTTCCCAGAAATGATTCGTCTGGGAAGGAAACCTGAGAACCCTCAAAGCTCGCTCGAGCAAAGAAGCAAATTACACAAGGCTTGCTCGTGCGAAGAAGCCAAAATTTGGGCAACAACAATCTAGACCAACTAACAACCAACCTATTCCAAACTCGCGCAACAAGTTCCAAAACTCAAATGCAAAGAGTCAAAGGGGAAAAACAAGACATGGATACAATATTCAATCACGGATCCCGAGTCCGGAACACAATGAAGGCCGGGGCAAAACCAGGGTTGCTATAAAGACACTTCAAGAATCATCAAAACGTCATGAATTAGCGTATGATCATTCTTGACTCAATTAACTTGGCATAATGTCTGGCCAAGCCTAAGTAGTTTAAGTCATCTTCTTTAAGTGTGTTGATCACTTTTAAATCAATTCTTCATTGTCATTCATTAATTTCTTTGTCCATGGTGATGTTAAGTCCTCTAAAAGGAGAAAAGCATCAAATGAGAAGTAATTCTCAACATGAAAGAAAGATTACACCGTTGACAATGAATTTCTGTAGAGATTAAGCCATTAAGTGCAAAACTCTAGTTCATGTGTTGAATAACCACCAACCATTTGAAACGACTCTCAAATGTAATAAAATGAGTGACAACTCGATTATTAAAATGAGATTATTAAATAAGGAAATTACTTAAAGAGAAAAGCTTAGAATAAACATGCAACAAGCTATAGAAGCAAACTTATGAGACAACAAGTAAACTAGACAAAGCATAAGCTATTTAAATAAATTAAAACAGTCCTAAAAAAGCCCGTAATAGGTGAAAAATAGTAGCTAAAAGCAAGAAAAAGTAAGTTAAAAGAGTAGAGAAAAAGTTATGGAACAAAGCCTAAAGAGGGGTGTCTAACCCCTCCAATATCAAGACCTCAAATCATGTTTTTTGGGCCTCAATTCGACTCTGAAAATAAGTATATAAAGGCAAGAAAAATAAAAGAAAAGAGTACAAGAAGACGAAAAAAGAAGGTGCAAAATTCTACCTTTGAAAGAGAGGTAAGCTCTTTGTTGACAAACTTGATTCCAACACCCTCAAGCTTGAGTTATGGTTTTCAAAATCTCAATCAAGTTCCAAGTCCAAGCTCTATGTTGATATGGTATGGATGGATGATATATAGATTATGAAAATAAGAAGATTAAAGAAGGATTTCAACTCTTTAATTTTTTATACTTTGATATAACTAAACCTTGAAATATATCACTCTCTTCAAACTTTTTCAACCTCTTCACCTCAGTCCAATAGCCTTGTATTTATAGAGACTGAACTGTAGATCAAAATATCTGCTGAAATAGACAGCTGGCAGATACTTACACAATCTGCTTTGAAAAGTCAAGATGCCTGGCCGGCCATCATTGAGGCACAGCTGGGCCTTAGTGCATTTCCACTGTTTCTCTCTTTCAAGTTCAATGCAGGTTGGTATAATGTTCAAAACTGAGTTTCTAGGATAGAAATACTGTGGATATGACAAGTTGGGATTGTTTAGAGCTTGAAATTGGATTTCTTTGTCGAGATTTCAAACCATTTACACAATGTAACCTTCATCGTTGAGTGTTCATAATCAAGCGCCTAAGTCTTACGAGTGGTCAAAATTGGGGTGTCTACAAACACCCGCCTCCCTACTTAGTTGTTCATTTTGTGGTTTACCCTAATTATGTGTTTATATGTGCATTCTATGTTTATCTGTGTGTGAAGTGTGTACTATATGTTATATGCATTCTACTTTGCTCGATAGATATGTTAATTTAAGAAAAAGACTTGTCTGATTCGTTAAATTGTAAGGTTACAAATTAAATAATGGACTAGGTGGTTAGAGCCTAATTTACCTTAATTAGATAAAGTGGGGATTAGTTAGCTTAGGTTATGGTAAGAAATAACTTAATTGAAGTGATTGTAAATTAGTTTAATTTAAGCCAAAGTAACTTAGCATTATATATGTTTGTTTGAACTCAAGAGGGGGGAGAGAAATATAACCTGAGAGAGAAAGAGAGAATTCTAGAGCCTTAGAGAACAAAGAGAAGAAGAAAAGAAAGAAGGGGGAAAGAAGAAAAAGTTTAGAAGCAACTTCACCAAATCAACCCTAAAATGTAAGAAACACTTCTCTAAACCCATGAGATTAAGTTAATTCTCACATGTGATTATAGGAATAGAGTTGAATTAGAAATTGGGTAGTGTATGTAGTATAAGTTATAAACCTTGCCTAGAACATTGTCAATACAACATCTCTCATAACTCTTGTTTGTTCTCCTCCATAATCAAGTTATGATTTTGTGTTTGGGTAATTGGGGTTGAATAGAAAGCTATAACTTTGATTTTAACTTAGACTTTACTCTTTCATCATGTTTTTGTAAGTTTTAAGCCTTGATTTATTCAAAATTGGGTTTGATTTTTGGAGGATTGAAGCTTCAAAACAGAGCATAAATTTCAGTTCTGGAACAACCAGAACCACACGTGCGACAGGGAGGACCGTACATGCAGAAAGCAGTGGCGCACGTGCGACGAGAAGGCCCGCAAGTGCAGAAAACAAGGGAGAAGAGGAAAACATTATGAAATAATTGCACCATCCAGCTATAGCTTGGTTTTTTCGCGCCCCCTTTCGGAAACTCGAAAGAAAGCCCTACAGTTCAGACTCCCATGGTTCTGAATCTAATCTCACAAGTGCAATGTGAAATTGATAATCACCAAAGAGTCCAAATCCATCAAGTCATTTGGAAAATCGATTTTAGAATCAAAAATGCCAAAATTGGACGGCTCGAGACAAAGGCCACTTATCCGTCATCACCAAAGTTGCCTCGGCTTGGGAACTTAGGTACGAGAGGGGAATGTCATGAATTGAGCACCCCCGCTCGCACTAATCATGATATGATTTTTATAAACATTATGTGCTCTTGTTCTAGTTATTAAGCCAGCATTACTATGTGATGCGTACAAGTAAGTATAGACTAGTTTGTCTGAATTAGAACAACTCAATTTCATGTTTGTTTTTTGCGAAAAGGGTTTGATTTTTCTAGCTCAAGTGGGTTTAAAGTTTGCGAATTTGCCACCAAACATAGTGGGCTTAAAACTGATTTGCCACTCAACAAAGTGGGTTTAAAACTTACATTCGTTGAATCATTTCAATTCAAACAACAAGCCTTCATCCACTGGCATTCAAGCAGTTCATCACTTAAGCATTTAGCCTCATGGCAAGCATGCTAAACATGGCAACATTCACACATACGCTAGTATGCTAAAGCACTAAAACTCACCTAGTACTCCAAACTAAGAAGATGTGAGTTAGAAAAAAAAATATTCATGATTCCTAACTATGTTAAATGTCTAATGCAACACATGTGAAGAATGCATATAATAGGCTCGGCTACTAATATGGCATATGAATCGATTTAGACATACGGTCTAAGCATGTATCCAAAGAATTATTGAAATGACAATGCAGTTTAAATGATGCGCCGAGCCTCAGTGCATGCTAGACAAGATGAATGTATGCAAGCATAAGGTATGCTAATTGAAACATGACCCTAATCTAACCATTAAAAGCGGATACATAAAAGGGAAAAAGACGTGGGGTTGGAAGACATACACATTATTACATTTTGTTCTCACGAAGGAGAGTCTGAATGAATAAAAGCTAACTAGCTAGCTAAACTAAGCTAATTAAGCTAATTATTACAAACCAAGATAAATAACTAGCTAAACTAATTATTACAACACTTGAACTAACTAGCTAACTAACTAATTAAGGAGTACAACACAAACTAATTAAATTAAAAAATAGGCTAATCATAGGCTAATTAAATTAAACTAATTAACAAGATAACTCGTCTTAGGAAGTGAGGGAGGCCCATGTATGCTTAGTTTCCACCCGAAGAACATCCGTTGTATGCCCTTGAAAGTCTCTGTTCGCACAACCTTTGCACTGTTTCCTTCTCCAGATCAACTCTGCCATGCCTTATAAGCATACTGCTCAAAATTCATTGGTGGTTGGCAGGCCAGAAGTGTTAGCCGACCGGCCACCTACCACTGAAGGGTTGCCATCCAATGCTGATGGCCTGCCAGCCACTGATGACACACATTTCGTTGCTGTAACAGAGAGAAAACAGAGCAAAGAGAGGGTATTCTCACAGGTTTTTTGTACTCTGTATCCCTCCTTATCATCAAAACAATCTCAAATGAGTGATACACTTGGTTCCAAAATCACCAATCAAGAAATTTCATTGCATGATGGCCAAAGAACCAAGATGTACAAGTTAATGAATACACAAATAAGACTCAACAACCATCACCCTATCATGCATGATCAGGGGCAATGGAGACCTTGGAAATTTGGCACATTTCATCACTTTGAGTATGAAATGCCCCAATTCTCCTTATGTTCAATTAACGTCCGATTGAACGCATGCAACACAAACAAATGCTTACCTTGCACAATGTTACTTGCCACTTTTATTTACTCATTTTAATTACCAACCATTACTTAGTTAATTAAGTCCATTGGTGAGAGTTTTCTAAAGTGAAAGAAGTGTCAACCAAGGGGTGGTTTAAGGCATGAGAGAAGTTTTATGTCGTTGGTAATGAACCCTCAAAAGAGGATTAAACCATTGAGCATGGACCTCAATCTTAAGCTTAAAGAATCCCAAGTTTGAAACAATCTTCAAAGCAAATAAAGAGTGAAGAAATAAGGGAGGTTGCAGAGCTTTAGGTGCTGATATGAAGTGCAAAACAACACCAAAACATGCAATCAACTCAAACAATGGGTGTCTAATGGCCTAAAACACCAAGCTTGTGAGGACCTATACACTACAACCATGCAAAACAAGATTTAACTGACCTAAACAGCCCAAAATAGAGCTAAAGTAATTTGAAACAAAGGCAAAAACATGCTGGAATATAGCTACAAAAAGCTAGAAAATCATGCTACCACATAGAGTTAACTAGGCTAGCAAACAAGACACAAGAAGGGGAGGCTAACCCCTCCAATTTTGGACTTCAAAACATGTTTTTTGCCACTAAAAATACTCTAAAATTCAGTGGTTAAAGGCTCAAAAAAAGGTTGGTTTGAAAGTGGGAAACAAAGGTGCAAAGGCCTTAAAAGAAAGAAATAAAGAAAGGTGAGACACCGCCTTAACCTTAAATGGCTTAAAACACCAATTTCAGTCCATTAAAATAGAGATTTTTACAGCTCAAAAATGGCCCAAAAATAGTGGGAAAAGATAGAGAAACAAGTGGACTAAAACAAGTTTAAAAGACAAGTGTTATACCTCTTGAAGCCAGGCACAACTTTAGGCACAAATACAAGTCAAAACCACATTCAAGAGCTCCAACAAGACCTTAAGAGACCTCAGCTCAAAGGTGATCAATTTTGGTTAAGGATGTGTATGCAAAAGAGTGATATATAACTAGGCAAGTGTGCACAAAATTGCAAAAGAGAGAGAGAGAGAGATATTTTGGTCCCAAATTTTCTAACCCTAAAAATGAGGAAAGACAACCCATATATATAGAAAAACATGCATTTGGTTGAGTTAAATCAGTCCATACACATGTATGATGATAACGCTCATTGTGCCAACAGCTGGAATAGCTATTAAGAAAATATCTGCAAAAAGGCATTAGTGGCCGGCAGGCCACATCACTGGCCGACAAGGCACTGTGATGGCCGGCAAGGCACAAAAGGAGGTCGGCAAGGCACCAGAGGTGGCCTGCTGGTCCCAGGGTGTTGAGGTTTGAAGAACTGGAGTTTTAAGTGTGAAAAACTAAGGTTTTGGTCCAAAACACAGGCACAAAACAGACACGGTTTTAGGGCTTAAAGGCAGGGCACTCCGCCGAGGACTTCGAGCACTCAAAACAAACACATGCAATCACAATCATCGTGTGCACAAACGATGACGTCCAAGTCTTGAGGACGGTCAAAAATGGGGTGTCTATACCGGCGCACGTGCGATGAGAGTCCCACACGTGCAGCTAAGGCATTCCGTACATGCAGCTGTTTAGCTGGCTCAGTTTGATTTTTCTACTTCATTTTTCCCTTTTCTAGGCCTCCGTTGGCATGGTTTTCATTTATATCTGATGTTCGTTGTATTGCACGGGTATCACAAGCATTAAAAGAGAATAAAGACAAAGTAGACCAACCAATAACAACTTGTTGATTGCACAGTAAAGTAAACACGTTATGCTTGTATATGTCTGTGTAGGTCGAGAGTCGCGTCCCAGCTACGTGTTTTGCGGAGCCAACTGTGAGTAACACTGTTGTAAAGATATGTTTTAACTTAAGTATCTCTTTTCTGCTTTATCTTTTCCCTATTCTAAGCATGCTTATTTTATGTTTAATGAATGATGATCCTATGTTCTTACACTGTATTTCGTGGCATCCTTAACACCTATTTACATTGTTATTTCCTTGCTGCAACAAAGAGCAAACAGAGCAAAGAGAGGGTATTCTCATAGGTTGCTTGTACTTTGTATCCCTCCTTATCATCAAAACAATCTCAAAGGAGTGATACACTTGGTTCCAAAATCACCAGTCAAGAAATTTCATTGCATGATGGCCAAAGAACCAAGATGTACAAGTTAATGAATACACAAATAAGACTCAACAACCATCACCATATCATGCATGATCAAGGGCAATGGAGACCTTGGAAATTTGGCACATTTCATCACTTTGAGTATGAAATTCCCCAATTCTCCTTATGTTCAATTAACGTCCGATTGAACGCATGCAACACAAACAAATGCTTAGCTTGCACAATTTTACTTGCCACTTTTATTAACTCATTTTAATTACCAACCATTACTTTAAGTCCATTGTTGAGAGTTTTCTAAAGTGAAAGAAGTGTCAACCAAGGGGTGGTTTAAGGCATGAGAGAAGTTTTATGTCGTTGGTAATGAACCCTCAAAAGAGGATTAAACCACTGAGCATGGACCTCAATCTTAAGCTTAAAGAATCCCAAGTTTGAAACAATCTTCAAAGCAAATAAAGAGTGAAGAAATGAGGGAGGTTGCAGAGCTTTAGGTGCTGATATGAAGTGCAAAACAACACCAAAACATGCAATCAACTCAAACAAGGGGTGTCTAATGGCCTAAAACACCAAGCTTGTGAGGACCTATACACTACAACCATGCAAAACAAGATTTAACTGACCCAAACAGCCCAAAACATGCTGGAATATAGCTACAAAAAGCTAGAAAATCATGCTAACACATAGAGTTAACTAGGCTAGCAAACAAGACACGAGGAGGGGAGGCTAACCCCTCCAATTTTGGACTTCAAAACATGTTTTTTGCCACTGAAAATACTCTGAAATTTAGTGGTTAAAGGCTCAAAAAAAGGTTGGTTTGAAAGTGGGAAACAAAGGTGTAAAAGCCTTAAAAGAAAGAAATAAAGAAGGGTGAGACACCGCCTTAACCTTAAATGGCTTAAAACACCAATTTTAGCCCATTAAAACAGAGATTTTTACAGCTCAAAATGGCCCAAAAATAGTGGGAAAAGATAGAGAAACAAGTGTACTAAAACAAGTTTAAAAGACAAGTGTTATACCTCTTGAAGCCAAGCACAACTTTAGGCACAAATACAAGTCAAAACCACCTTCAAGAGCTCCAACAAGACCTTAAGAGACCTCAGCTCAAAGGTGATCAATTTTGGTTAAGGATGTGTATGCAAAAGAGTGATATATAACTAGGCAAGTGTGCACAAAATTGCAAGAGAGAGAGAGAGATATTTTGCTCCCAAATTTTCTAACCCTAAAAAATGAGGGAAGACACCCTATATATATAGAAAAACATGCATTTGGTTGAGTTAAATCAGTCTATACACGTGTATGATGATAAAGCTCATTGTGCCAACAGCTGGAATAGCTGTCAAGAAAATATCTGCAAAAAGGCATTAGTGGCCGGCAGGCCACATCATTGGCCGACAAGGCACAGTGATGGCCGGCAAGGCACAAAAGGAGGTCGGCAAGGCACCAGAGGTGGCCAGCTGGTCCCAGGGTGTTGGGGTTTGAAGAACTGGAGTTTTGAGTGTGAAAAACTAAGGTTTTGGTCCAAAACACAGGCACAAAATAGACACGATTTTAGGGCTTAAAAGCAGGGCACTCCGCCGATGACTTCGAGCACTCAAAACAAACACATGCAATCACAATCATCGTGTACACAAACGATGACATCTAGGTCTTGACGACGGTAAAAAATGGGGTGTCTATACCGGCGCACGTGCGATGAGAGTCCCGCACGTGTAGCTAAGGCATTCCGCACTGCAGCTGTTTAGCTGGCTCGGTTTGATTTTTCTACTTCATTTTTCCCTTTTCTGGGCCTCCGTTAGCATGGTTTTCATTTATATCTGATGTTCGTTGTATTGCACGGGTATCACAAGCATTAAAAGAGAATAAAGACAAAGTAGACCAACCAATAACAACTTGTTGATTGCACAGTAAAGTAAACACGTTATGCTTGCATATGTCTGTGTAGGTCGAGAGTCGCGTCCCAGCTGCGTGTTTTGCGGAGCCAACTGTGAGTAACACTGTTGTAAAGATATGTTTAACTTAAGTATCTCTTTTCTGCTTTATCTTTTCCCTGTTCTAAACATGCTTATTTTATGTTTAATGAATGATGATCCTATGTTCTTACACTGTATTTCGTGGCATCCTTAACACCTATTTACATTGTTATAGAGATCTCTATCAGTTCCATTTTGTGGAACTCCTGTTTATTATATTGATGGCCATCACGTCTGATTACCGATCTTCATGACCGCTTGTTCGGTCTTCAAGAGCATTGAACTAGTTTGCTATGGGATGTACCACGCAAACATATATGTCCCTGTATGAAATAAGAATCTATGAAGTTTATGGTTTTGCTTTTCAGTAAGGATATCATTCGAAACCTGTTTACACTGTTGTTATTCACTGGACTCTAGCTCACGTTTTGATATGTATATATATGTAGGTGATCCAGTTCAGGAGGGGACGTAGTGACGGAAATCTCGTCTCCGTTTTGGTCAAGATACCTTTTGTGCCTCACGGCGAGGTTCCTATCTGTTGAAGCACGTAGGTGATCCAGTGAGCACCCTTTTGAAATCACTCACGTGTTATGGTCAGCTGCCACTGGTATCATATCCGTGGTTGATGGGAATATCTCCTCACTTTTAGTTGTATTTTGACAAACTTGTGGTACCTTGATATATATATATAGTAATGCATTTTGTTTCATGTCAGTTCACAGCTCGTTGGACATTTTACTTTCTTATATCTTAGCTTCCCCTAGCCTCGTTTGTTCGATTTGTATAGTTAGGCCTTTGGTAATCACAAATTACTGGCCGGTTACGATGCCAAACTTTTAGGGGCGGATTTGGGTCGTGACAATATACGTTTTTGTTATATAGGTTTGTTCAGAGATGTCTATCTGGGTATATGCATCAATCAGTGTTCTTTCCACAACAGCCTCATCTTCTCAGTCTTCTTCCCACAACAGCCTCATCTTTTTTTTGGTAATTCTACTTCCAATATGGGTTTATATACTATTTGCAGATATTTAAAAAAAAAAAAAAAAGAGAGCAGTGTGGGTGAATATTTTATTGATCATTGAATATTGTGTATGTCATGTTCTCTCATTTGTTGGTTTGTTACTTTTATGTGTTTAGAGCAATGTGGGTTTGTAAGATTTGGGTTGGGAGATTATTGGGTTTGTGGGTATATGCATCATGACTGAGTCATGTAGCAATGCCATTATACATGTGTTTGAATTGGGGTTTAAATTGTAGCAAGGTTATTTACCAATTTTGCTTCGAACCTATTCAATTAATTATTTGTTCTAACTATGTGTGATGATATGTATAGTTGCCCAACTCTAAAGGGGTCAGATTTTCTTGATTTTCTTTTTCCTAACTTTATGTTTACAATTTTTTTTTACGTACTCTGATATTTTGATTTCCAATATTAGTGAACATTATAAATTTTATATGTTTGTTTCTTAATTTGCATTAAAGTTGGGGGAGGGGGGGTTGTTATTTTATTTGAGTTTTGAGTTTTGCTTATGGTCATGTATTGCTTAACAAATATTAAAAATTTATTTAAGGGTGGAAGCAAAATGAATCTGAATGGGTGCAGGTGAAGATTAAAGAAGGTAATGGAGGGTTACATACACAAAACTGATGTGACTAAACTGATATAATAAATGGCTTTGGGTTTTTGGACAAAATAAATGGGTTTTTTTAGGTTGTATTGATTTGTAAATCATGGGGGAATTAAGTTAGTTACAGTTTATTGTTGAATTACCAAGCAAAGAGTTTACTTTCTGAATTTTATTTTATTAAATTCTTTCTTAAGAACACTTATTTCTTAAATTTTCCCTCTAACCTTATGTGATCAATTAAAGAAAGTTCTAAAAAGAAAGAGTTGAAAAAAAATAAAACCCAGAGAAAATATTGATTGATTTTTGTAAATTAATGTTTTTATCAATCATTAATTTGTATTTGTGTTAACAATGTGTTGTGTTTGTTCGTAGTGTTTGCATTGGGTAACCAATTATTATTTTGCAACAATGTTTGTGTTTAGTTTGAATTGGGTGGTCTATAAAAAAAAACCTTTCATTAGTGTGACAATACATGTGTTTGTTTTGAATTGGGTAGTCTCTTTTAATTATTATATTGGCTTTTTTTCTGTATTTTACAGGTGGATGAAGACTAGAAGCAAATGGCAATATTGACTCCCTTTTTACAAGTCTACATTTTTTTAAGCTTAATTTTTTCTTATCTCTTTAATGATTTTGTATTTATTGTTGTGTAAACTAAACGTGCACTTCTTTGATTGATGAGTGTTGGAAGAGTGGCAATCTCGAGAGCAGAATTTACACTATTTTTGGTTTCATCGTTAACAAACTTTGAAAATGATTGACGTTGTATAAAGTTAAAGATTATTTACAGGTTGATGCTGTGTAAACTTATATAGAGTTGGTTTGGTTATTTAGAGGTAGACATTTGGAGGTGTTTGTTATTTAGATTTTGATCAAGAATACCATTTTTGTATTGGCATGGTGTGCTCCAAAGGGAGAACACCATTTTGTTGTTCCTCTTATTTGAAGTTGTGTTTATAATAAAGGGGATCCTCTTGATAAAATATATGTTATCTATTCATTTTTTGTATGTCATGGGAAAACAGAACTTTAGGTATACTTGATTCTCAATGTTCCTAGCTTAAGAAAGAATGATAAATGAAAATTATTCAAACAGAACATTATTTACACCGTGCCTTTAGGCACGGGCATACACTAGTATAATAATATAGTACAAACTAATTTTACATTATATGTTTCATATATGTAACTAATAATTTGTAACAAATTTCATATCTTAAATATCTCTCACGCTCATTTTTATTTTGATATTTCATTGGAAGTTAAAATATATATATATATATATATATACAGGAGGTTTAAACAAAAAAAAAAAACCTTCATCATTGGGGCGACATATGAAGAATTGGAAGCAATGGAACTAAAACCTGGTGCCTTCTCAGATTCCCAACAAAAGGTAGACTGGTCACTGAATGTGCTCTCCAAGTGTAGAGCCTGTGTCAAAACATACAAATGATAATGCAATTAAAAAGTATTCAAGTTTTGGTCAGAAGGATGTGCTCGGTTCTTTGGAAATGAAGGAAACCATGGCAAAACTCTGAATTTATTGTTCAATACATAAAATATATCTAGGTAAATCAACAGAAGGAACACCAGGATCCCAATTACTAATGTTGTGTTTGGTTGGGAGATTTGAGGATCGATTTGGAAAGGGAAATGGAAAAGGTAAGCGAAATGTGAATAAAATATAACTAAATAAAATTACATGATTGATATTTGCATAAAATTTTGCCATAATGTAGAGAGGACCCAACTTGAAGTAGGTCTTAAATGTCGAGGTCACATCCCCAGTCAAGCCGAGAATGCCGTTCTCAGTTGAGTTGGATAGGTTTGAGGCCCCAAAAAGGTTCCATATGTCGAGATTCCAGATTTATGACAATAAGTCCGATCTGAACTTTCACGTCAGCTTATATCTAAATTTGATGGCTTTATATACCGGGAATGAACCATTGCTATGCAAGGTGTTCCCTTTGTCTTTTGGGGAAATCGCTTCGGATTGGTTTCATAAGTTGCCAAAAAGAACTGTGAAGAGTTGGGGAGTCCTGACAGAGATGTTTGTGGTCAGGTTTGGGACAAACAAGTTGCAACCACTAAGGGTAGACTCCCTAATGGCTCAGAAAATTAGCGAGGGTGAAGGCCTTAGGGCTTATGCTAAGAGGTATTATGAGGTGTTCAACCGAATACCGGGATGTAACCAAGAGCTAGCGGTCGTGTCTTTTAAGAATGGCATGGAGGATGATTGCACGCTTCGGAAGTTGCTCGCAAAGACTCTACCAAAAAGTATGGAGGAGCTCATGGCAAGGATTGAGAAATAAGCCAGAGCAGAAAAGGATACACTGGGAATGAAGGCGCCGAAGCGAAGCCGAGCTAATATTGGATTTAACAGGCAAGAAACAAGGTTGAGGGTTGAACAGGCAGTCACCACTGTGTTCCGGATCCCGATTTATAAAGTTTTAGAAAGGATCAGGAACCAGCCATATTATAGAGTGTCGGAGAAGATTCTTGGCGAGTTTATGGGGAGAAGCCTTGGGAAGCACTGTGTTTACTACAATGAGGATGGGCACCTGATTCAGGGGTGCAGAGCCCTGAAGACGCATTTGAAAGATCTGGTCAGCCAGGGTCACTTAAGGGACCTAGTAGATGAGGCCAGAACGAGGGAAGAGCAGGCGAGACTGCCCCAGGCACCGGCAGCACCACCTCTACCACAACCACAGTAAGCAGAACCTCAGGTGATCAATGTGATCCACTCGAAGGTTAATGAGAATGATATACGAGGAGAGACACAGAAGGTGAAACACTTACAGCATGTATGTCAAGTCCAGCTAAAGAGGCCTAGGACAAACGAGTACCAAGGACCGATGGTGTCCTTTACTGAGGCAGACCTAGACATGGCGCAGCATCCCCACAACGATGCTCTGGTGGTGACCCTCGGGATTGGACAATACCAGGTAAGGCGCATTCTGATCAACCAAGGCAACTCTTGTGACATCATGTATGTCAGGTGTTACAAGGAGCTTGGCCTTCATCACGATGATTTGGAGTAATGCAATAGTCCAATGGTCAGGTTCAATGGAACGCCGACATGGCCTATGGGAGCAATAAATCTGAAGGTGCAGGCGGGCACCAAGAAAATAAGCACAAAGTTTACAGTAATTGACACCCCCTTCCCTTACAATGCTATCTTGGGAAGGCTATCTTGGGAAGACTATGGTTGCACACAATGAGGGTTGTTCCCTCAACACTACACCAGCTGTTGCGGTTCCCAACGGAGCATGGAATTAAAGAGGTTGAAGGAGGTCAGGTGCAAGTAAAAAATTACTCCATGGCAGCAATGAAATCCACCTGCAACGTGCGAGAGACAGAAACAGTAGAAATTAAAGACAAGGACATGGAAGTTATAGATGATGTCGGCAAAGAACCAACCGAGAAGAGTGAGGAAGCCTTGAAGACAATCCTAGTCCAATAAGGGGATGAAGAGCGCTTCTTTCTTCTCGGCTCAAGCTTGGTCGAGGATGAGGAGAGGGAGTTAGAAGCTTATTTACGGGCCAACATAGAAGTATTTTCCTGGACGCCATATGAGATGCCAGGCATTGACCCCATGGTCACATGTCATATGCTCAAAGTAGACAAGTCGACTAAACCTGTTATCCAGGGAGTGAGGAGGCTGACGTTGATGCATGTTGAAGCAGTTAAAGAGGAAGTGGGCAAACTCCTGGAAGCCAAAGTCATTTGCGAGGTGAACTACCCTACTTGGTTGTCCAACACTATGGTAGTGAAAAAGAAGAACGGCAAGTGGAGGGTTTGTGTTGATTTCACCAACCTGAATAAGGCTTGCCCCAAGGACAATTTTCCACTTCCCAAGATTGATCGGTTAGTAGATGCCAGTTCAGGGCATGGACGGATGAGCTTCTTAGATGCTTACTGGGGATACCACCAGATAGCAATGTATCCCCCTGATGAGGAGAAGACTGCATTTATCACCCAAAAATAGTTGTATTGCTACAAAGTGATGCCTCTCGGGTTAAAAAATGCAGGAGCAACCTACTAGAGGTTAATGACCAACATGTTTAGACACTTGATTGGCAAGACGGTAGAAGTGTACATTGATGACATGGTTGTAAAGACCAAAAAACCTAAAAATTATCTGGCCGACTTAAAATCAATTTTTGATATCCTAACAATATATCAACTCTGATTCAATGCTTTGAAATGCGCATTTAGAGTCAGATCTGGTAAGTTTCTGGGATACTTGGTCACCATAAGGGGCATTAAAGCAAGCCCAAATTTAGTCAAGGCCATCCTTGACTTGAAAAGCCTGACATCCGCAAAATAAGTGCAGATGTTGACTAGGAGGGCTACAGCCCTGAACAGGTTTATCAGCTGAGGTTCTAATAAGTGTAAACCATTTTTTAGTTTGTTAAAGAAGGCCACAGAATTTTTGTGGACAGAGGAGTGCGAAGTCGCCTTGGCCGACTTAAAAAAGTACCTAACAACAGCTTCGATTCTATCAAATCCAAATCCTAGAGAAGAATTACTCCTACACTTGGCAGTTTCAAAGCACGTAGTGAGTGCAATGATAATCAGAGAAGAGAAAGGAGAACAAAAGGCAGTATACTATGTAAGTAAAACCCTAGCAAGTGCAGAGACCAAGTACTTACCCCTGGAAACGTTGACACTAACCTTAGTGATGGCTTCGAAAAAACTGAATCATTACTTCCAGGCCCACAAGATTCTGGTATTAACTGAGCATCCTTTGAAGTCTCTGTTGCAACAAGGAGATCAGACAAGAAGGGTAGCCAAATAGGCCATAGTGTTGGGCCAATATGACTTGGAGTTTAGGCCCAGAACAGTAATTAAGGGCCAGGTTCTGGCTGACTTTGTGGCTAAGTTCACCCCTGGTGCCATCCCACATCGGACTCCGGTGAGCTGAGGTTTGGGATGCCCAAGGAAGCCAGAAGAAACCCAATTAAGGCCCAAGAACCCCACTCAAGAAAAACAGAAGAAAAATGAGAAACCAAAGCCCTGCGACATCTACATCGACGACTCATTCCACTTATTTGTTGATGGAAGTTCAAACCATCAAGAAGCGGGGGCAAGAGTAATGTTAGTATCGCCAAATAGGTGAATATTACAACAGACTATTCGGTTGGTGTAGACACCCAATTTTTTACTGACCTTAAGACTCAGATGTCATCGATTGAGCGCTCGGTGATGAAGCATGATATGCTCGTTCTGAGGTTTCGGAGTTTTGGCTGAGAGCATTACCCCCGGAGCTCGGGACCCTTTTGTGCTTTGCCTCGGTTTGCAAACCAGGTTCTGTTTTCTTTTCCCAAAGGGAGGGAGAGGTCTCGTAGACCATCTCTCAGTGGCCATAGGCTACTTTTCGTGGTCATAGGCCACTGTTCCTGTTTGGAGACCAATTTTTGGTTTTCGGAGTCGTCGGTCGTGCGCCTCGGTTTGGGACCGCTTAACTTTCTCCGTTTGCTCCGATTTTTGGCACACACCTTGTTTCCTCTATCTAGAGGGACACCGTGGCCTAGGAGACCACCTTTGTGGTCGCACGCCACTTTCGGTGCCTAACAGCTTGTTTTCGGGGCACCCGGCTGCGCGTTTTGAACCCCGAACCTTCGTTTTTCATCCGTCTTGGTTCATTTTTGGCATGGACCCTATTTTCATTGTTTGGGAGGTGGTACAAGGGTGGGAAACCACCTTTTCTCCTTGGAGACCACTTTTCTCCCCACTTGTCGATTTTCTGGTTTTCTTGTCGGGAAGCTGGTTTTCTTGGTTTTTGGGCCACATTTACTGGTTTCCTACCCCACCACTAGCTTGCATTCAATCGGGAGACCACCAAATGGGGCCACCGACCAGTTTTTTTTTAGTTGAACCTTTTGAACCCTTGTTTTAGCTTCTTGAGGAACCTTGAACCTTTTGAACCTTTGTTTTAGCTTCTTGAGGAAGCTTGAACCATTTGAACCTTTGCTCTAGCTTCTCCAAGAAGTTTGAACCTTTTGAACCTTTTTTTAGCTCCTCCAAGAAGCTTGAACCTTTTTTTAGCTTCTCCAAGAAGCTTAAACCTTTTTTAGCTTCTCCAAGAAGCTTGAACCTTTTTTTGCTTCTCCAAGAAGCTTGAACCCTCTTGTTTTTCTTTAAGAGAGGCCCTCCCTCTCCTTTAGAGAGGTTGAAAAAAATTGGTCGAAGGCATACAAGACTTCTCCCTCTATATCTCTACATCCAAGCTAAAAAAGTGCATGGTTCTTGCACCTTTGCATACCATCTCCCAACCTAACCCCTCCACCATCACTCTAAGCATCTTGGAGGCCATTTTTAGAGGTTGAGAGGCTGTCTTTGTGGTCCAGAGGTTGCTGGTCCTTTTGTGCTACAAGGGTAACTCACTCTCTCCCTTTTAAGGCTTTATTTTGCTTCATCTTTTAGCTATACTTGAAAGCATATTTTAGCTTTGGTGTAAACTAAAAAAAGTCTTATTTTGAGGCCCTTAACATGTTTGTTTAAGATCATTTTTCTGTTGGGGGTCATCTACCCCCTTGCATGCTTCATTTTACCTTGTTTTGAGCCATGCATTAGGGCCTTTGCATTGACCTTTGTTTGGCCTTCTAGCCACTGAAATCCAGTGGATTTTTAGTAGCTAGCATGCTATTTTGAGTACCAAAATAAGAGAGGGGTGACCCTCTCTCCCCTTGTTTTGTTTCCTAGCATATTTGGCCTAACAAAGGAGCTCTTATTTGCATGCTTCCAAGCCATGTTTCAGGCCTTTTTTGGTAAGTTTTAGGACCTGCATAGGCTCTGTCTAGAGCTTGTTTTTCCATATTGGGTGTCCATCTTGCATGTGTAGAACAACTCTCTTCATAGCCTATCAAAGGAGCATGTCATTCTTGCATGCATTGACCATGTTTCTGTGGGTTTTTAGGCTTTATTTGGCATGTCATACCTCTTACTTTTGCTGGTTTAGTGGCCTCTTTAATGACTTGTATACTTGTAGTGTAAACCCTCTTCACTAGCTTGTATTGCATGTTGTTTTGGCCCTTGATTCTAGCACTTTTTGGCCATGCCTTAAACTGATTTTATGCATGTTTTGGACTGCCTTAAGCTCTATTTTTATGCCTCATAGTCGAATGATGCCTTCTATGCATGGTTGTAGTTCAATACCCTTGCCTAGCTTTGAGTTTTGGAGCCTATTGCATGCTTATACTGAGGTGTTTTCATGTTTTGGGGTCATTGAGCATGCTATTTCAGAGCTTATACTTGTGCTATATTCCCATGTTTTCCACTCTTTAAATGCATTTGAGAGTTGTGCTTGTATGCCTCGTTTATGGACCATTGCATGAGCTTCATTTCCATGCATTTTGAGCCATCATTTAGGCCATTTTCCCACTGTCTTGGACCTACATAGGGACTGTTTGGGGCTGGTTAGGTCATTTGTGCATTGCTTTGGGTACCTATAGTGTAATCCACTTCACTAGTTTCGGTATTTGGGCCATCTAGCATGCATTGTGTGAGGTGTTTGCATGTTTCGGGACCATCTTGCATGTCATTTCAGAGCTGAAAAATATGTGATTGTATGCCATATTTCATGCTTACCATGCTTTGGTGGAGTTGCACTTTGTACCTTAGGTTTGGTCCCTTGCATTTGTGCATGATTGCATTTGTGTTGTTGCTTCATTTTCATCATGTAGTGGCCACTGATTTGAGTGTGGCTGAGGCCCATTCATTTTAGTTTAAGTCCATCTTACATTGTATATGCCATGTAGTCCATGTTGTTGCATGATTGACCATTGCATTGTGTATGCCTTGATCGTCTCATTGATAGTCTTCTTATGTGCATTGTGTATGCCATACAGTTTGTGTGCATTGAGTATGCCATTCTTAGTTCATAGCATTGCGTATGCTAGTTGCATCTTTGCATGTCATTTCTTGCATGTTTGCATGTCTTAGTTGCATTTCATTTAGGATTGCATGCTAGTTGTTGCATAATGTATGGAGTAGGGTTTAGTCCAAACACGGGAAGCGAAGGACGTTTCGTACTCCAAGTGATGAAACGTGCCTCGATTCTCGGTCGCCGGCACTCCGGATTACCCATGATGGAGTTTAGGCCTTGTTGTGTTTATATGTGCATTCATTTTACATCGAGTCGTGCAATCCGACTCCTCAGCCATCATGCATCGAGATGTGTGATTGGTGGCATGAAGATTGAGGACTACACTCCCTGGAGCTTGTGCAATGATAGGGAGAGTGGTCATGCACACATATGTTGAAAATACTTTGCCATGCCCCTTTCTCGCTCTCTGTTGCAGCAAACCAGAAACCAGCAGCAAAAACTGGTCAGCAGCCTTCTGGAGCTTTGTACAGTGTTCTGGGACCAGTTGCAAACAGAGGCAAATCGGGGCATCGCGATGGATTTCCCGACAAGGCGACTTGAGCATGCATGCATCCCTATCATTCGGAACAGAGCTGAGGCAGTCCATTTTGTTTAATTTGCATGCTAGTTTCCTTACTTAGTTAATTCGTTAATTAATTAATGTTGTGTAATAATTAGTTTAATTAGCTTAGATTAGCCAGTTTATTCTGTACTATTCATTTGGACCCTCCGAGGAGGGCAATGTTGTAATAAGTGTGTGTGTGTGTGTGTGATGCATGTCTTCCAACCCCACGTCTTTCTCCCTTTTATTTACCAGCTTATGATGGTTAGTTTAGGGCACGTTTCAATTAGCATACTTATGCTCGCATGTTTGCATCCATTTATCCGTCTTGCATGCACCGGGCTCGGCGCATCATACTAATTGCATTGTATTTCAATTTTGAGTTGAATACGCGTATCAGTTGTTGTATTTCATATGCCATTTTAGAATAGCCGAGTCTATCTTAGTTGCATTTTTGCATGTGTTGCATTAGGCATTCCAGCATAGTTAGGATTTATGCATGATTTCTAATTAGCTTCTTTCTTTGGCTTGGAGTACTCGGTAAGTATTTATGCTTTAGCATCCTTGCATGCGTGTGAGTGACTGCCATGATAGCATGCTTACCATGAGGCTATTTGCTTATGTGATATAACTGCCTGAATGCCTGTGGGTGAAGGTTGGGTAATTTGAATTGGAACAATTCACCAATTGATAGTTTTAAGCCCACTTGAGCGTGGCAAAATCATGTTTTCTTAAGCCCACTTGAGGGTGGCAAATCCACGTCTTAGCCTACTTGCGAGTAGCACCATCAAACCACCTTTCAAATAAACAAACATGAAATGTTTTGTTCTAACTCAAACGATCCAGTCTATACTTGTATGTTGTGTGCATCACATAGTAATTCTAGGCTAATAATTGGAATAAGAGCACATAATGTTTTCAAAACTCGATATCATGGTTAGTAGAGGCCGATCTTTGATCGGGCAAGCGGGGGTGCTCATGAAATGACCTTCCCCAATCGTACCCAAGTTCCCGAGCCGAGGCAACTTTGGTGATAACGGACACGTGGCCTTAGGCACGAGTCAAGGTTTCTTAAATTCCTCACAAAATAAAATATTTAGGTTGCGACTCTGTATCTGGCAAAGCAGTCCATGTTTGGCACTTCTTTCTAAAAATCTGTTTTCTAAAACGATTTACCGGACTTGGACTCTTTGGTGATTTATCAATCTTGCATTGCACTTTGCGAGATCAGATTAAGAACCATGACATTTGAGTCTGAACTGTAGTGAGCCCAAATGAACAAAACGGGATTTCTCCCGGGGCGTTCGGGGATGTCTACAGTTGGGGTTCAAGGCCTCAAACAGTGAAGTAGAGTATAAGGCACTAATTGTAGGGTTAAAACTAGCAGCAGCAATAGAAGCCGATGAGGTGGTAGTCTTTTGTGACTCCCAACTAATTGTGAATCAGGCAACAGGCGAATATGCAGCCCAAGATGAAAAAATGATAGTCTATGTCAAAGAAGTTGTTAAACTGTGAAGATTGCCAGCTACAGCAAGTTAGTCGAGATAATAATAGCCATGCCGATGCCTTGGCTAACCTGGCTAGTGCAGTGAAATCAGGGGAGGCAAGGACAATAATGGTTTATTATTTGTCAGGCCTAAGTGTGGAACCACTGATCACAGAGTACAAAGCAATGTGTGTGGAGATGGGCCTAAGCTAGACGGATACAGTAGTAATGTTCCTGAGGGACGACAAGTTTCCAGATGATCACAAAGAGGCGCATAAAACCAGATTAAAGTCGGCAAGGTTTAGCCTAACAGCAGAAAGCCACCTCTACAGAAGTGTCCTTTACTGGGCCCCTTTTAAGATGTGTGCATCCCTCCCAGGTTAAAGACTTCTTGTATGAAATACATGAAGAAGTATGTGGAAGCCATGCTGGGGCATATCACTTGCTCATAGAGCCATTACTCAGGGGTACTGGTGGCCCTACATGCAGAAGGATGTTGAAGCCTACGTCAGAAAATGCGAGAAGTGTCAAAGGTTTGCACCTCTGATACATCAACCAGCAGCATATTTGAACCCAGTATCCAGCCCTTGGCCATTTGCCTAGTGGGGCATAGATCTTGTTGGACAACTGCCGTAAGCAACTAGGCAAAGGAAGTTTCTGCTGGTAGCAACTGATTACTTCACGAAGTGGGTAGAAGCTGAACCTCTTGCAAAAATTCAAGATATTGATGTGAAGAACTTCATATGGAAAAACATCATCACCAGGTTTGGAATCCCAAGGGCAATAATAACAGACAATAGTATACAGTTTGACAGTAAGCTAATCAAAAGCTTCTGTGCAAAGTACAAAATCAAGAATTACTACTCCACTCCAAGTTTCCCTCAAAGCAATGGTCAAGCAGAAGCATCTAATAAGACCATCTTGGATGGGATCAAAAAGAGGCTGGAAGCAACAAAAAGGAAGTGGGTGGAAGAGTTGCCTAATGTACTTTGGGCATATCGGACTACGCCGAGAAGATCAATTGGAGAGTCTCCTTTTGCCATGGCTTATGGCACTGAAGCAATTATCCCACTGGAAGTCGGCATCCCTGGAATCAGAACCCAGGGAGTAGAGAATGGGACTAATGAGGTGTTCCTAACCTGAGATCTGGACTTACTGGAGGAGAAAAGAGAGAAAGCAGCAATTCGGCTAGGGGCGTACCAACAATAACTTGCTAGGGCTTACAACAAGAAGGTCAACCCAAGAGAGTTCAAGGTTGGGGACCTTATCCTGAGAAAAGTTGTCTTCAACAAGAAGGATCCTAGAGAGGGCCCTTATAGAATCATCTCGGTTGCCGACAATGAGGCATATCGGCTTGAAGACACTAAGGGCAAAGAGTTGCCAGGACCCTAGAACACTTGCAACTTGAAGTTTTTTTATCATTAGTTTTTTGTATTTTGAAGTTTATGTCATAATTTTATTAGCTGAAGTAATAATAAAATGCCAGTTTGATTTTTGTGATTTTGAAATTTGTGCGATAGAACCGACCAGTCCTATGACGATGTTTCTGAATGAAACATGACGACTAACTTAGACTTATCATATAGCAAAGTTGAATTATACTTGCATATAATAGAGTTGAACTAAGTTGGTGATGTTTCCGAATGAAACATGACGAATAACTTAGACTTATTATATGGCAGAGTTGAATTATACTTGCATATAAAAGAGTTAAACTAAGTTGGCGATGTTTCTGAATGAAACATGACGAATAACTTAGACTTATTATATGGCAGAGTTGAATTATACTTGCATATAATAGAGTTGAACTAAGTTGGTGATGTTTCTGAATGAAACATGACGAATAACTTAGACTTATTATATGGCAATTATACTTGCATATAATAGAGTTGAACTAAGTTGAATTAACCTAGGCTTGCCATGTCGGCAGAGTTAAACTCAAAATGGAACTAAAGTCAATTAACAGAGAAACCAAGGTTGGACCTCGATTAGTCTTTGTTTGAATCTGACTTTGGTGAAAGGCCATAAACGAATAATGTGAACTTAAGTGGAACTTAGGCTCACATCAGGGGGCAGGGAGCAGAAGTGATGAGTAAAACTTGAGAAACTTGGAACTTGCTGAAATTTTTAGAAATTTACAAGTTTAAGATTAGCCGAGGTAATAATGAAAGATGTATTCGAGGTACATCTTACCCAAGATGACTAACCAAGATGTCAAGCTCGGAAGGGTGAAGTCTTGATAGAAGACAGTAAGTGAAAGCGAAAAGCAAGTATACTGAATAAAGCACTTGTAAAAATGTTTCAAAACATTTTTAAGTGATAGCTTAGGTATTCCAGTTGTTCGCCGAGACAAACAGTCAGGGTATATCCGAGGTATTTTACCCCGAAGTGAATACACAATTAAGGTGTACTTTGAAGAAATGCAAAAAATATTCTAAGTATAGAAACATGCATAAAACAAAAGCAGTAAAGCATAAAGAAAAGAAGGCATACAACACTTAGAAGGAAAGAAGGCATACATTCAACAAAGTAACTTGTTCAGATACAAAAAGGCACTTCGGCCTGGCATAAGAAATTGCTTGTCCAAGTTACAAAAGAAAACTTGCATTGAAAGAAGAAAACTTGTTCAGATATATGAGGGGCACATTGGCCAAATGTAAAAGCTAAAACATTGTTCAAAAAGATTACAACTTGTTCAAAGAAAACCAAAAGTACAGTGAAAAATTGAGATTCCTGAGCACTAGGATCTTGGGCATTGATCTCAGACTGTTCTACTGAGGCAATTGGCAGTGTTTCGGCCTCAGTAGACAGCTGGGAACTCTTTTCGGCATTTTTATCAGCCTCAATCTCAGCATCGATCTCAAGAAGAGTCTGGTCAAGGCTCTTCTCGGCGATATGGATCTCAGCGTCGCTGGTTATCTTTTTGGGAGACGCACTCTTGGAGACCTCGTCTTCCTCATCCTGAGTCAATTCCAAGACTTGCTCGTTCAGAGTGGGGGACTTGGTCCCAATAGCAGTCTCCTCTTCATCGGCATCATCAGCCTCGGTATCATCATCCTCAGCTCCATCTTCTGAACCCTGAGGAGTTGGAGGAAAAGGTGTTTGGAGTTGATTAATGTCTCTCAAGGGGGAGTCCATTGGGACAGTGAGGTTATTCAGAGCCGCCGTCCAGCCGAGGTAAAAGCCTCAGTTGTAGGCTTGGTTGACCTGGGCTTTGTATGCATCACGGACGGCGACCTACCCTTCTAAGAATGCCTTCTCATCGGCAGCCTTGATTTCAGCTTTCTTGGTGGCCAAGGCCTCTCGGAGCTCTGCCTGGGCTTCGGCTGTTTTGGCTTCAACCTCCTTGACATCAGCTTTGAGAACCGCGGCGATAGCCTCCACCGCTCCAGCCCTCTCCTCAGCCAAATCTTGAGCAATTTTGGCAACTTTGGCTTGATTTAATAGACCTTTCATCTTAGCCTCGACGTTGTTCAGGGAGGCAATGTAGCCAGCAGCCTCCTTGGTCTTTTGCACCAACTCCTGTTTGAACGCCTCGGCTTTCATTGCGAAGGAGTGGGCGTACTGGATAGCTTTGAAGAAAAAAAATTATCAAAGTTAGTAAAATTTCCAAGTATAAAGAAAACTTGAAGTAAAAAGCCAAAAGTGTTGAAGACTCACCAAGACAGAATGCTACATCATCAGCGCAAAGTTTTCGTACTCGCTGATCTCGACCATACGATTTAAATTTGTCGGCAGGAGAACAGCGGTAGAGAGGGTGGCACCAACCTCAAGACTGTCAATGGCGCTGTCCCTAGCCGTCATTGGTCGATCCCCAATCATGATGGTTGGGGCCCAAGGTTCACCGACTTTAAATACACCTGAGGTTGCCGTAGCTTTGGACCTCGGCTTCTTTGACCGAGCGATATCAGTTGGATCGGCGTCAGCATGCCACTTTTCAGCAACGGAGCCAATTTTCTCGATTTCGACGAGTTTGGAGATTGGTATTGTATCTTCAAACTCAATTTGGATGGCAGAGACTTTTGCCTTAGCCCTCTTCACTCTTTTTGATCTTTGCTTGGGTTGGGATTGAGATAGTGAAGAAGAGGCGACAGTGACCACTCCTGGCAAGTTGGCCAGGAGGTCCTCAACAACGGCTTTTCGGCCCATGTCTTTTGCAGTAACAGCGAGGGTAACTTTGGTGCCGAAATGGTTTGTTGGCAAGGCCATTAGTGGGTTTGCTGGATCATAAGCCGACTCTTCAGAGTATCGGTGTTAGTGGCTACGAGTTCTACCGGCGAGAGCATTTTGTGGGGCTTGACGTCGGCGTCGACGCTGAGAAGGTGGAATCGATTGAAGGGTAGATGTGGATGCAACTTCTACTAGGTTTAAGGAAGAGGCCTGATCTGGCCTTGGTGATGAAACAGCAGGTGGAGTTGTGGCTGAAAGTGAAGTTTTGCTTCGACGGGGAACGTCAGGCAAAATGGACATATAGGTTGAAATGTAATTGAGTAGCAAAAGAGCTTTGCGCCGGTCAATCGGCAAGCCTAGTAGCCTTTTTAGGCCTTTGCTGGGGAAGAAGGACTGGCGGAAGCCCTTTGTGGCTGAGGGAGAGCTGTAAGAGCAAAAAGTAGAGATTAGAACAAATAAAGAGAAATAAAGTGACAGACTTAAACAGAAGCGCAAAGGTTGCACTTAGTCCTTACCCTCATCCTTTCTAAAGACTCCTCGGTTCAGAAGGAAGAGACGAAGAGCATCATCAGGTGAAAATTCCCAGTTGTCGGAGATGATCAAATAGTCATCTCCAACACCTTTGTTAGAGTCTAGGAGGTCAGCTAGGAGTTTATATGTGGTGGATCTGGGCTTGAGGTAATAGACTGGAACAACCCCCACCCATGATTAACGTTAATCCATGATTTAATATGTCTGATAAGTTATTGAGATCAAATCCTGAATTAATTGCATGTGTGATGCATTATTGTACTTTTATCTGTCCCTCGTAGGAAGATCTGTTCATGTTTCTGTTTCGGTTTGCAAATTGAAAGCCTTATCGGCTTCCAATTCAGAAATTGACTTGATTTATGTGTTATTTGGGATTTGTAGAATTTTGTGGTAGGTTTAATTGAAATTCGATTCGGAAAGATTAAATTAGAATAAATTAATGCCCAATTGATTAGTTGATCAACAAAGTAATTAGGCCATTAGCCAAGCCTATATAACGCCACTTAAACACCTCATATACACTTTTTGCACTCTCATTTCATCTTGATTGAGTTCAAACGGGTAGAGAGAGAGAGACTAAGAGGAGAATGGCTTCAATATAAGAGTTGATCGAGAATTTGGAGATTTGGCTAGGAACTTCAACCAAATAACTCTAGAGAGACCATAGTTGAGCATCTAAGGTAAGAAGTCCAACCCTTAGTTGTGTAATTGAGTTAGTTTTTGTAAGAATTCAAGTAAGTGAGGTGGATTAACATGAGAATGAGCTAGGATTAAAGAATTGTAGCTCAAATCATACATGCATATGCATATCATGAAGTTTTGAAGTTGTTTTTACAAGAATTCTCACATGCATGTTCATATCTTAGTTTGGTTCAAAGAATTCAACTTGTTTTTGAGCTTGATGACTCATTTGATCATGTTTTGGAATGTGGGAATTCATGTCATTACATGCACGTTATGTTATCTAAGTTTCAAGTTTTGTTTACTATAATTGGCATAGCTTTTGGGCTTGATTTTGCAAAATAGTTTGTAATTCATCATGTACAATGAGTTTCTCAATGTTTTACTAAGTTTTGGTCCAAAAAGATGTGTTTTGAAGGATTTGAAATTGAGTTTTGAACTTGGGAGCAAATCTGGAAATTCTAAAATTCTGCTCCTATGCTCGAGCGAAGGAATCTACGCTCGAGCGACCACTCTGAGTGCGTGTGCTTCCGCTCGAGCGACCAGAAGTCTGCTCGACTCTGAAATGCATGCTCCCAGAAGTTCTTTTGTTTTGCACGCCACTCGAGCGACAAAAGTTACGCTCAAGCGATGGCATGTCTCTCATGCTCGATCGAGCGTCGAGCGACCATCGAGTGGAAATATCAAGCAACTAGAACTTTTGCAAAAGTTTACAGACCGCTCAAGCGACCACTCACATTTTGCATGTCCGCTCAAGCGAAGGAAGTTGAGCTCGAGGGAGGACCCTATTTTCAGCAAGTTTTGTTAAGTGTTTTGAAGTACATTTTTGCATCCTCATTCCATCCTAGGCATTCTTAGGCCATGATTAAGTCACAACAATGAGGATAAAAGCAGAGACACACCAAGATAAGAAAGAACAAAGTAAATGTTTCCGGGTGTGTAATTCAGTATGTATTCATTTTGTACCTATGTAGGTCACGCGCCGCAAGATATTTGAATTGCCTACTCCATTCGTCTGTTTGGAGCCATCTGTTATTTGTGAGTAATAACTCTATAAAGTTATGTTAGACTTTGATTATTTTCTGATCATACGACATGATTAGGTTTCCGAAATGCTATGTTTTGTGTGAATTAATGATCGTCCAAGTTTCTAAACTGTACTCGTGGCATCCATAGCATCATGTGATATTTTGCGTCCCTTTACGGGTCATGAGGTCCCTTTATGGGTCATCAGAATGCCTTTATGGCCGTTCCTTTATGTGTCATCGAAAACGTCTCTGTGCACACGAGTCATCGGAATGCCTTATAGTTGTTCCCTTATGGGTCATTAGAATGCCTTCACGGCTGTCCCTTTATGGGTCATTAGATTTGTTATCGCTAATGAATGTGCCACGTACTATGATGCAAAATATGATGCGAAACGTATGAACTTTGAAAATGAATATGAACAAGTATATGAATCTGTTTCTGATTGTAGACCTCCCCGAAGAACTCCCGCTCTCCGTGCATGACAAGGGCGCGAATTCGTTTTGTTCTTTAGCTACTACAGTTCGAACTCAATGTCACGGTTCTAAATCTAATCTCACAAAGTGCAATGCAAGATCGATAAATCACCAAAGAGTCCAAATCCGGCAAATCGTTTTGAAAAACTGATTTTTATAAAGAAGTGTCAAATATGGACTGCTTTGCCAGATACAGAGTCGCCACCTAAATGTTTTATTTTGGGAGAAATTTAGGAAACCCTGACTCATGCCTAAGGCCACGTGTCCGTCATCACCAAAGTTGCCTCGGCTCAAGAACTTGGGTACGAGAGGGGAAGGTCATGCAATGAGCACCCCCGCTCGCCCGATCAAAAGATCGGCCTTTACTAAGCATATATTTTGTTTTTGAAAACATATGTGTTCTTATTCCGGTTATTAACCTAGAATTACTATGTGATGCGCACAGCATACAAGTATAGACCAGGTTGCCTAAGTTGGAACAAAACATTTCATGTTCGTTTGTTTGAAAACGGTTTGAAGTTTGCTACTCGCAAGTAGGCTAAGTTGTAGATTTCAATGAATTGTTCCAATTCAAGCAATCAAACATTTACCCACAGGCATTCATGCAGTTAATTAACTAAGCAGTTAGCCTCATAGCAAGCATGCTAACATGGCAACATACACATCTCATGCAGTATGCTAAAGCATAAACACTCACAGTGTACTCCGAGCCAAAACAAAGAACTAGTTAGAAATCATGCATGATCCTAGTTCATGTAAAGATGGCTAATGCAACACATGCAAAAATACAACTAAAATATGCTCGGCTGTTCTAAGATGTCATGTGAAATGCCATTTGGTACATGTATTCAAATTGGAATTGAAATACAATGCAGTTAGTATGATGCGCCTAGCCCGGTGCATGCAATACAGATGAATGGATGCACGCATGCAAGCATAAGATATGCTAATCGAAATATGCCCTAAAACTAACCATCGTAAGCGGTTAAGTAAAAGGGAGAAAGAAATGGGGGTAGGAAGACATGCATCACACACACGCACGCTTATTACAACAGTTGGCTCTCTCGACAGAGGGTCCGAATAAGAAGCTAACTAGCTAATCTAAGCTAATTAAACTAATTATTACAAAACAGAATTAATTAACTGACAAGCTAACTAATTAAGTACAAAACAAAGCTAATTAACTAACAAGTTAACTAACTAGTTATTACAACACAAATAAGCAGCTAAACACATTAACTACTTAAATACAGAACCAAAGCATAAACTAGCTAAGGAAAGCAGTAAAGAGAGGTCCTCGGGATGAGGAGTGCATGCATGCTCGGTCGCCTCGTTTAGAAATCCAACGCGATGCCCCGATTTGCCTCTGTTTGCAACTGTTCTCAGAACCTTGCACCAAGCTCCAGAAAGCTTCTAACTCACCTTGGGGACCTGTAGGAAAATGGCCGACCAGTTATTGATGTTGCCAGCCACTGGCCGACCACTTTCCATTGCTGCAGACCAGAAAAAGTGGTCGGCCAGCTAGTTTTTCTGGTCTGCCGACCACTTGTTGCTGCACTTCTCCAGTTTGCTGCAACAGAGAGCAAGAAAGGGCATGGCAATGTATTTGCAAGGTATGTGTGCACAACCACCCTCCTTATCATTTCATAAGCTCAAGGGAGTGTGGTTCTCGACCCTCGGGCCACCAATCATGCTTCTCGATGCATGATGGCCGAGAAGCCAAATTGCACAATTCAATATGAAATGAATGCACACATAAACACATAAAGCCTTGACCTCTATCATGTATGATCAAGAGGGTCGGCAACCGGGAATTGAGGCACGTTTCATCACTTCAAGTATGAAACGTCCCTCGTTTCTCGTGTTTGGATTAACACCTAATCCAAACAAATCCAATGCAACTCAAGCATGCAAACATGCAATGCAACCCAATCATTCTAAACACAATGTAAGGCATGCACACGCAATGCAAATGGCATGCACTCAATGACATGCAAGCAATGCTAATGCATGCATACACAATACGAGGCAACATAAGCATGCAACAACATGATGCAATGTAACAACATTCACATAACATGCTCGATGGACTTAAACCAAAATGGACAGCCCTCAGTCATGCCCAAATCAGTGGCCATGGTGATGAAACTAAGGCCTGAAAATCAAGACAAACATGCTCAATGTAATGGCCTATCAACTAGGCATAAGAGCACAACTCTCAAGAGTGCTCAAAGAGTGACAAATGTGGGAGTGTAACAACACTATAAGCTCTGAAATAAAGTATGAAATGATGCCAAATCATTCAAACAACACAAGCAAAGCATGCTATGGTCCTTAAAAAGCATGAAGCTAGTAAAGAGGACTACAAAGGGGGCATGCAATACATGGCACAAATGCATGAACCAGCCACAGACAGAGCTCAAGTAGGTCAAAACAAAAGCCAAAACATGCTAAGTTGGGAGCTCAAGGACCTAGGCAAGATGGCATCCATGCTAGGCCAGAAACAAGGCAACAATGCATAACACTCAAAGGCACTTAAAGAGTGAAAGAAGTGGGAACATGGTAGTCCTATATGCTCTGAAATGTCATGTTAAATGATGCCAAATCATGCACATGATGCAAATGAAGCATGCTATGGTGCCCAAAACTCAAAGCTAGCATAGGCACTTGCACTATAGCTACACAAAACATGAAGCATATGGTCGAGGCAACACAAAAAGTCCTAGAGCATGTCAAAGTGATGCTAAAACATGTATGGAAGGAAGCCAAAATAAGCTAGCATGGAGGGCATGGAGCATGGAATATGCAAGGCCAAAAGGGAGGATTACACTACACCTACCAAGTCCAAGCATGAGATGGCTTCGCCAAAAAAAATCAGAGTTATATTATGGCAAAATAACCCCAAAAACGCACTGAAATGATAGCTCACAAGCTTAGGCATGAAGGCATATGCAATGGCTCAAGTTTAAGGCATAAAGGACCAACCCTTCAAAGCATGGAATAAGTGAAAAATGAGAGTGCATGACCATGAAACATGCACTGAAATCTCATAACAAATGATGCCAAATCATTCAAATAGGCCAAGCAATGCATGCTAGTGGACTCAATACACAAAGCTAACAAGCTAAAATGCACTATAGCTATACAAAGCATGGCATGCATGACCAAGACAACACAAATCAAAGCTAGATCATGCTAAAACATGGACAAAAGCTTCTTAGAGTTAAGCCAAAATCATGCTAGAATAACAGTCTAAAGCATGATACACATTAGGCTAATTCATGGAATTGCACCACAAGTGCATGGAGCATGCATGGGGCTATCAAACCAAACCTTAACAGAGGTATATCATGGAAAAACAACACCAAGAACATGCTGAGATGGACTCAAAACAAGCTAGAAAGACGTGCTACTTCATGAAGCACACAAAGCTAGTTTGCAAGATTTACACTACAAGTGTATAAGGCATGCAAGGGATGACAAAACCAAGTCAAAACAGTGGTATGCCATGCTGAAGTAAGGCCTAAAATAGGCTGAGATGTGGCCAACACAAGCTTAACAAACATACTCAAACATGAGGCAAATGAAGCAAGAATTCAAGAACACAAGGAGAGGAGATGACCCTCTCCTATTTGGGACCTCAAAACACCATTTCCACCACTGAAATTCCTCTGGAATTCAGTGGTAGAAAGGTCATGCAAAGACTAAAACAAGAGCCTAAAGGGATGGCTCAAAACAAGGCCTAACAAGGCCTAAGAGGGGGTAGACTACCCCCAACACAAAAGAGACCTTAAACAAACATGTTAAGGACTAAAAATCAGAACTTTTTGCAGTAGAAAGTCAAGCCAAAAACAGTATGCAAATAGGTTCAAAAGCTTAATCAAAACAAAGGGTTAAAGGGTTAGTTGACTCACCCTTGCAGAACCTCTTCAAGTCTACCACTCCAGCAGTTTTCTTGGATCAAAACCAGTCCAAAAGCACCAAAACCAACCTCAAGAAGTCTCAGCAACAAAAGTATGGTGTTTGAGTGTGTGTTTGTGTGCAATAGTATGATAAAATGACACTTTAAGGCACAAAAATGAAGAAGGAGAGCAATATAGAGACAAAGATGTATATGTATAGCTCAAGCACTTTTTCTGAACTTGGAGGAGGAGGGGGAAGGTTCTCCTATATAAAGAACCAAGCAACAAGCTTGTTGAACAAGCTTTTGGCCTAAAGCCATCCCTCTATATACGTGTATGGAGGATGGCTTTTGTGCCTTCCAGCTGTAACAGCTGGCCTAAAAATATCTCCAAAAAGGTGCTGGAAAGCTACCGACCACTTGAAGTGGTCGGCCAGCTACTTCTACTGGTCGGCCGACCGGTGGAAGTTGTCGACTAGAGAAGAAAGTGGTCGGCCATGGTGGGAGATGGTATGCACACTGAAAGCAAGGTGGTAGTGTGGTGGCCGACCAGAAAATGTGGTCCAAAAACCAAGAAAACCAGTTGGTCGACCAGAAAACTGGCTGGCAGGAAGGAAAGTGGTCTCCCAGGGGAAGAACTAGCCTCCCACCCTTATACCACCTTCCAAACAAGAAAAACAAGGTTTGTACCAAAAACAAACCAAAAAGGATGCAAGACGAGAGTCCGAGAGGCAAGGCGCGCGGCTAGAAGCCTCAAAAACTAGTCTACGGGCACCAAAAGTGGTTTACAACCATAAAAGTGGTCTCCCAGACCACAGTGGCCCTCTAGGCCAAGGCAACAAGGCATGGTCCGAAAACCAAGCCAAACGGAGAACGTTAAGCAATCCCGAGACAAGGCGCGCAGCCGAAGACTCCGAAAATCGGAAACTGGTCTCCAAGCAGGAAAAATGGTCTACGACCACAAAAGGATGGTCTACAAGACCTCTCCCTCCCTCTAGGGAAGAGAAAACAAGGTTCGGTCCACAAACCGAGCCAAAGCACAAAGTTCAGAGACTCAGAGGCAAGGCACTCAGCCGAAAACTCTGGAAACTCGAAACGAGCACAACATGCACTATCACCGAGCGCTCAATCGATGACGTCTGAGTCTTAAGGTCGGTCAAAAATGGGGTGTCTATAGTTGCCCCTCTTTGACAGAACTCAGAAGTCATAAGTGATGGGAGTGAATGTCAAAGCCCAGAGACGACCCATTTTTGACAAGGCCGAAGACTTAGACAAACAGGCAAGAAAACAAATAGATGCGCCCGCAGGCAGGGGCAAGATGCAAATGACATGCACAATGCCGAGCATAACTTATGATCATGCAAAGAAAGCTGTAATTAAGCAAATATGCAAAATAAATGCAACAGTTTAAGCAAGCGAATGAGAACCAAACTACATTTCATGCGGAAAGGTTGTAAGAAAATTATGCAATTCTCACTGCATCTCACACGGAGAAGGAAGAGAAGTTCAAATGAACCGTACATACAATACCGTCTGGTCGCACCAGCCTCAAATGAACCGTACATACAATAACGTCTGGTCGCACCAGCTTCAAATGAGTCATACATACAATATCGTGCCTATATAAGAAAGAAATTCAATAGGTACAATATAGTTGGCAACATATGTTCAACACTATATCAAGATTCAATATCAATACAAGACAAATGCGTGCACATATGATGCCGATGGAAATATGCATAGCAGTGCAAGTGAAAGTGCGTGACAACGCAAGTGAAAAAAGCATAACAATACAGGTGGAGTATGCATATCAATGCGGGCGAAATGTGCGTGACAACGCAAGTGAAGAGTGCATGACAATGAAACCTAAGTGTGCGCGACAATGCGGGTGAAGGGGTGCATGACAATGCAACCTAAGTGTGTGCATAACAATGCAGATGGAGGGGTGCATGACAATGCAACCTAAGTGTGCGCATAACAATGCGGATGACGGGGTGCATGACAATGCAACCTAAGTGTGTGCATAACAATGCGGATGAAGGGGTGCATGACAATTCAACCTAAGTGTGCGCATAACAATGCGGATGAAATACATAACAATGCAAGAAAAACGTGCGTGACAACGCAAGTAAAGTGTGCATGACAATGCGAGAGAAACGTGCCTTCAATAGCATGCTCGAAGCAAAATATTGAAAAAAAGAGGTACAAGCCTTAACAAGAATAACTTAACCGGAACCTCCGATTTACCTCTCGGAGGGGTCACAACATATTCAAAAAGGATACACCTTGCTCTTGACGAGTGACGATGAGCTACGCATCGAAGACTTGAATCAAAGATCTCGTAGGGACGATTTCGCGCCGAAAAGTGTACTTTTCTTGTACTTTCTCGAGAGCCAAGGACTCCAATCATCACAAAAACATACAGGGAGAACAATGGAGCCGTGAAGATCATCCAGGAGGGTGGCCGACCACCTAGATTAGTGGCCGACCAGTTGTTGACCACTTAAGTGGTCGGCCGACCAGAAAAATTGGCTGGCCGACCAGTTTAGCAAACAGGGACAGATTGGTCTTTTCAAGGCCGGATCTTTAAGTATACACATCCAAATCACTTTTGCTCATAAACACAAGGCCGAAACACATTCTCCATTACTCCTAGACCCTTTTCTCTCTCAAATCTGTACTTTATACACGTTTTCCAATGCCCCGCGCAAAGTTGTTTCGTGAAAACTTTCGATTCTCTTCGTTTTGAACCGATTAAAATTTGTCTTCAGAGCTTTTTTCTCCATTTTCATCACTTGAGTTATGTTTGTCTCGAAGTTTAGCACCTTTTCTCGGGCGTTGACTTTTGTTGACTTTTTCTCTTCCCGAGAGTTTACTTTTGTTGACTTTTTGCAATTTTGGCTCATTTCGCTCATTTTTGCATCTTTTTGCAGATTTCTTCAGATGGCCGACGATATTCCATATGGCGGAGGCTCCCCAAGAGTAGAGGATGAGCCCGACATTATACCGTTGCCTCTGAGGATGCGGCCGTTCGACCCGGAGAGGTACCACCTGCAGGAGCACCTCCTACCTCCTAGCACCTTTCACCATTTTACGGACTTCGCGCGCCAAGCACCCGCAAACTTGCTGCTACGGGAGACTGAGTCCCACCTATCTCACCATGCGCAAGAGGTGCATACTTCATTTTTTCATTTTCTGCGATGCATTTTGCATTTCTTGCACATTTCATGCTTTCGCTATGTATTTCATCTGCTCGTTCTGAACACATTTACATACACAGTACTTCTACTCATTCTTGAACACAACTTGCGCGCAGCATTCGGTTCATTTGGGCACACAGCTCATTTTGGGCACGCAGCACATTTTGGGCACACAGCACATTTGGGCACACAACACATTTTGGGTACACAGCTCATTCTGGGCACACAGCACATTTTGGACACACAGCTCATTTGGGCACACAGCTCATTTGGGCACACAGCTCATAACACTGCTCAATCTGAACACACAGTTCATAACGTAGTATTTGCTCAATCTGAACACACAGTTCAGAACATAGTATTTTGCTCAATCTGAACACACAATTCATAACGCAGTATTTGCTCAATCTGAACACACAGTTCATAACGCAGTATTTGCTCAATCTGAACACACAGTTCATAACGCAGTATTTTGCTCAATCTGAACACACAGTTCATAACGTAGTATTTGCTCAATCTGAACACACGGTTCATAACACAGTATTTGCTCAATCTGAACACACAGTTCATAACGCAGTATTTTGCTCAATTTGAACATGCAGTTCATAACGCAGTATTCTTTTAATTTTCAACACACAGCCATAACATAACACTGCTCAATCTGAACACACGGCTCATAATACAGCATTTTTTTAATTGCACACGGCTCATAACATAACACTGCTCAATCTGAACACACGGTTCATAACACAGCATTCTTTTAATTGCACACGGCTCATAACACTGCTCAATCTGAACACACAGTTCATAACACAGCATTCTGTTTATTTGCACACGGCTCATAACATTGCTCAATCTGAACACACAGTTCATAACATAGCATTCTATTTATTTGAAACTGATTACATCTGTTCATTCTAAATGTAGGTATCTTCCCGTTTCACATGGGGTTACGGATCTATTATTGCGAGGGAGTGGTACATGGAGCTCCCAGATGTCGTTTAGTATATTGTAGATGAGGCCGGGTTTGGTCCGTTTTGTATAGGGTTGTCGCGTCATCCGGCGAGCAGGACCCTTCTGGGCGCACTTGTAGAGAGATGGTGGGACACCACCAACTGCTTTCATTTTTCTGCCATCGGGGACATGCCGATGACCCCGTATGACTTTTCCATACTGACGGGCCTCGACGTGACAGGCCGGCCGATCCCATATGATACCGATATGGGTGGGTGGGAGGCGACTTGGACTTATCTACTCGGAGCCTATCCGCCGCCCTGCAGATCACCGAGCATGGTTAGGTACACCTGGTTTGCGGAGTAGTACAGAAGGACTATGCCTGAGACTATTGAGGCCATACAACAGTATGCCCAAGGATTTTTGATGTTCCTCCTCGGGACCACTCTGTTCTCCGACAGGGGAAACACAGTCGGGCTTTATCTTCTCAGTGCTCTAGTAGACCTATCATAGGTCCAACACTTTGATTAGGGCGGCGCTGGCCTCGCTACCCTTTATTGCTACATGAGCGCGACCTCCCGAGAGCGGGGGACCATAGTAGGTGGCTACTGGCGAGCCTGAGAGGTACATTCTGCCCTCTTGATTTACATTTCTGCTTTTCATTATCTGTACACTACACACTGCACACATTACATTCTGTACTCTACATTCTGCACTCAGCATTCTGCATTTTCTATACATTCTGTGTTGGTATTCTGTACTCAGCACTCTGCATTTTCTATACATTATGTATTCTTATTACCACTATCTTGCCTTTCACAGCTGTGGGTTTATGCCTACTTCCCGACACTCGCTCCCGAGCTGGAGGTCGAGGCACCGCTTGAGATACCGTACTCGCGCAGATTCGAGGGTCGGTGTCAATCCAGGCCTCGGGAGACATTGCCATATCTCCGGCAGTATTTCGACATGGTGCGGGCGAACGAGGTAATCCAGAACTTCCAGTTCTTTATGCTCTCAGCTTTGATTCATCTTGCATACTTATGACATCTAATCAGTTTATGCACTTGCTATCCGCAGATCACTTGGCAGCCTTGGCTGGCGATGCCCGGGTATTCCCAGTTCCAGTTCGTCGGGGCTTGGGGCACTTCCCGATACAGGGTTTTGTTTGAGGGACCAGTCGACAAAGCCTGGTTTCTCGGGGATCGCTTCATGCGCCAGACGATGGGCAATCCTGCTTAGGAGATCCCCTCAGCACCTCCACTGGACATGCGGTCCACAGAGAGCCTCACTCCCTGGGAGGTTGACGACCTTATGTTAGGTGTCGACGCAGTTCTTTTCCTGGAGGAGGGGGAGTACGCGACATACCGCCATACATGCTTGATGCCTCCACTGACAGGTGTCTGTACTCCTACAAGGAGGGCTACTGATATGCCGTTGTCGAGTCACGCTCGAGCTGTAGACATCCATTCCACTAACAGGGCTAGCACATGGAGGGGTAGGGCTAGAGGGAAGCCCACGACTTACCAGTATGCTGGGTGGCCAGATCTTCCAACTGAGCTGACGGGCTGGCAATTTAGGTCATCTTACCTGATTCCACTGGAGCCTATATTGCCCGATCATCGATACGTCAGTGACCCTGACTCACCACCGGTATGCTCTACAGTTTACATTTATCACTCAGATATTTAGACATTCATTCATTCACTCACTGATGACTTGAACTTGCATTTGCAGCCTCCCAGAGAGTATACTGAGGGGTTGCTCGGAGTGGTGGCCTCACTCGAGAGCATGGTCTTGCGAAGGGAGATGCTGCTGTACGCCTCCGGCATTCCGGTACTTTTTAATTTCCTTGTATTTATCATACTTCTGATGACATATGAAAACTGAACATTTCACTATATTGATTCACTGCATGTGTAGAGCACATCTGACACATCACATTCACATACCATATCTGCATCCACACACTCTATGTACCATTCTTGCATTTGATATACATACTCTGGCTGATGTATTCAAACTGCCTTTTTCAAGTCACACCACTGCAGGCCGGGCCATCCAGGCCTTCTCGAGCAGCTGGGAGAGGGGCCTCAGCACGCAGCCAAGAGAGACGTAGAGCACCTGTCAGACATGACGAGGAGTCCAGCGAGGAGGAGGAGTCGGCACATCCACAGTTAGAGACATCTGCAGGCAGGGATGATGACTCCGGTTCCGGTTCTGAGGACGGAGGAGACACCAAGGAGGATTCTGAGAACGGCGGCTCTGATTCAGACGGAGATGCCGACGATGGTGGCGCAGAGGCTGCTCAGCCGAAGAGGGCGAAGAGGGCCTCTCAGTCTTGAGCTTAATAGCACTGATGCAGATGTTCCTACTTTATTTTTCTTTTTACATGTAGTTGTAGCACATTGTATAGCTTAGGCAGTTTTATTTTCTTTAAAACTTGTACCCTTTTTGTAAAATGTTGTAAAAAGAAGCTATGATGGAATGAAAACAGTTTTTGTTCAAAAGTGTTGTATTTGTATTCTAAGCATCGCATCGTATCATTTTGCACAAAAATGAGATTGAATGAAAATTGAACATCGTGTATTGCCAAGTCAGGTAGTGAACAAACGAAACAAACGAAACAAACTAAACAACTTAACTCACTAAGAAACAACAAAACCTTAACAAGTTTACAACTCGATAAGCAACGAGCAACAACTCGATAAACAAAGAGCAACAACTCAATAATCAAAGAGCAACAACTCAATAAGCAATTGCGTTTTGGACAAACAAAGCAACGGAACGCATCCGAAATAAGGTAAACTCAAACCTTTAGTACTCTCAGCACACAGGAAAGTTAGAGACTCCCTTCTAGAGACAAGAAACAGCTGGAGACCACATTTTTGCACATGGCTGACCACTTTTAGAGCTTGCCGACCAGTTTTTTTTTTTGTTCTGCTGTAGACACCCCATTTTTGACCGGCCCTAAGACTTGGGCGCTTTCTTTTGATTACCCGATGATGACAATTAGAATGTGTTTCTCACAGAATTTTCAGTAAGAGAGATGGAATTTGAACTTTAATACCAACCTTCACCATTATGGCCAAATTGTTTTAAAATACTAAATATTTTATTAGTTTAGTGTTTTGGTAATTTTGCATAATTTTATGTGTTTGTTCATATTTTTGGTGTTTTTATATAAATTGGTATAAATTATATATTTTATATATATAAAAGAAAATAATAAAAAAAGTTATATTATTATATTATATGTTTAGTATTTTATA
>NW_021026953.1:0-30298 GCF_004153795.1 Camellia sinensis | reverse complement strand
AATATATATATATATATATAAAAAAAACATAAAAATCAAAAAACAAAATAAAAATAAAAAAAAAAAAAAAAACTTCAATATCCCACAAAGTCGACCATTGTAAATAAATAGAACTTGTGGGGTATCCGACCATCTTTGTGATTGGGGAGTGACCACCTGTTGATTGCATGAGCTTTATTTTGAATGTTGTGGCTGGCCCACACTTTTACTAGCAAAATTGAGAATGGTTTTATTCTGAGTTCTGAATTGAGTATTGAGTCTAAGTTTGACTCCACCAAGTTTGTAGAGTTAGAGTCAGGCTCGAGTCAGCCTAATGAGTCAGAGTCTGTTGATTTCGATAGTGCTAACCTAGACATTTCTGTCCTGTCTAGGTTCTCTTTGTCATTTTCTTTTGAGTATGTTGTCAAAAGTCTGTTGCCATTGCTGAGTCATAGTCTCTTTTTAATAAACAGAAAAACAAAAAAACAAAATGCCATAGAGTCTGCCTACTTCTCTGTGCCTTAATTCATTGCATTGACCAAAGTTTTTCAAAACTTTTTCCAAAACTCTGATGAAAACAAAGAGGAAGAATTTCCTCGGGATTTGCAAATTTTGATCAACTGAGAAGAAGAGAGGTGTGCTAAGCCTTTGATGAATAAAATCATTTTTGTTAATGTGGGTACTGAGAATGATCCTAGTTTGGTCCAAATTGGTTCTATCTTATCTTCGTAAGAGTACGGGTGATTAGTCACTTTGTTAAAAGATTTCAAAAACTGTTTTTGCGTGGTCCTACGAAGACATGCCTGGAATTGATTATACAGCATGGGATCCCTCTTGATTCGAGGTCCGACCTCCTTAGCTCTTTAGCTTTCAAACCTTGATTAGAAGTATTCAATGATCGTTTGTAAACTCAATTTATTTGGGTTATACATTTTCAAAACTCTTTCAAAACTACATGCACAAGTGTTTTCCAAGATTGGGTGACATAGTCTATACTTGTATGCTTCACATAGTAAATTTTAGGATTTATTAACTAATCAGAACATGAACATATAAATAAAATAAAATTCATATCGTGGTTAGTAAAGGCCGATCTTTGATCGGGTGGGCGGGGGTGCTCATTATTGACCTTCCCCTCTCATACCTAAGGTTCCGAGCCAAGCATCCTTGGTTACGACGAACAGTGGCCTTGGCACGAGTCATGGGTTTCCTAATTTTCCCAAAATAAATATTAGGTGGCGACTCTGAGATCTGATGACGCAGTCCATTTTTGACAAAATTGTAATAAAATGGATTTTCAATAAAAGTTGCCAAAACTGGACTCTCATCTATGTTTCACATTGCACTCGTGAGAATAGATCGAAGAGATCTCGGGGGTCCGAACTGTTTAACGCGCGCGGGTACCCCCCGGGCATGTTACATCTGCAGACTAGGAAAAGTAGTTGGTCGACTAGAAAAAGTGGCTGGCTAACCAAAAGAAGTGGTCGGTCGACCACTTGGCCTGGGAACCTCCAGTTTTCTGACACTTGTCCTCTAAACAGTGCCTTATCCTTCATAAAGGTTCCAGCTTCGTGGTCCCCTCATTCTAATTGAGTTTTGCACCAAAATGGAGGCGTTTCTTGTTGAAAATCTCACAAATTGGATTGCTACCTTAGATGGCTCGGAAAAGTTGAATATCAGGGGCTTCGGCATAAATGCACTATTTACGCTGGGTCGAACGCCGTTGCGTTTTCCGTTCCTTCATGCCGCGGCAAGATTTTGGAATCCGATAACACACGCCTTTAGCTTTGGCGGACAAGAGATATGTCCCACTTTTGAAGACTTCCAAGCTTTGATGGAGTCCGAACGCGAGGAAGAGATTTTGCCGCAATTCTATTTTGGCCACATCCAAGCCTTAGGACGGATGTGCGGGCTCACTATACATGACACTCGGTCTTTGATCCGTGATGGGGAATTGGACATCCCGAGCTTGGTTTATCGGTTTTCTGATGCCGGTGACCGCGGCGATCATCACTAGCAGGGTTTTCGGCGACATGCGCTTTGCTTGTACAAGTTGTCCCATTTCTTACTTGCCTCAAGCTCCAGAGGGTCTAGCGTCCGATTGATTAAGGTTGCCCAGGGCTTGAAAGAGGGCAAGAGCTGCATTGCCATGACATTGGCCGAGACATTGATGGGTTTGGATGCTTTCCATCGCCGAGAGTCAACTAGATTTGCGAGGAGTCCACTACTATTGCAGGTAATGTTTACCACCCTATCTCACATATATTTCTCACATCACTCGGCCCTCAGGCTTGGTTTTTCCTCTCAAAACCCTTTTTCTCACTTTTCTCTCCACGTACACCTATCTATTCTTTAAGCTCTCATTTTTCATCCCTCCCCAGATATGGTTGATGGATAAGTTAAAGGTTGTGGACTCATGCCCAACATATTCAGCTCGCGGCTATTTCTTTCGACGACGTCTAGTCGATGCCCCTGACGAGAGATGGTGATATGAATGGATATGCAGTCTATCCGCTACCAATATTGTTTGGCGCTGCCCCTGGCTCAATCTACCAGCGATGAGTTACAGCATGTCTCGCTAGCCCGGGATTCAGTTGATCGGCCTGACTCGCTGTGTCTTTTACTTCCCATTCCGATTTCGGCGCCAGTTTGGACATGATCAGACTTGCCCAGCAGAGGGGATAGAGTACCCTGCTGCATTTCCAGTTCGAGGCACACAGCTAGCCCAGTATGCCACAGCATGGAGGACGAGAGAGTTTCTGGCCCCCGCTCCCACCTTCAGTTGCACCCTCTCTGATGAGTGTATAGCTTGGATTGATGAAGAGGCGCAGACTGGGCCTACTTTGGCATCAGAGGCTTCGACCAGCTCTGAGAGGGGACGCAAGAACACTTGACTATGCCCCGAATTTATTTGCTTTAATCAGTACTTTCAAGTTTTCTTTATGAATGTAATAAAAAGTAACTTCAATTTGTATTCAAGAGTAGGAGAACTCTGTACTGAAATCAAAGTAATTGAAGGTTGTGGGTACTGAAAATTTTTCGTTTGGTCCAAAAATGGTCTAAGTCGTAAAAAGATTAATTTGAGCAAAATCAACTTTTATCAAAACTTTTCAAAACCATTTTCGATATGGATCAAAACTGGACACGCCCGAGATCTATCACTGAGATGTACAACCCCGGATCCCATAAACTGGAAAGTTGCCCCTAGTCTGAATAGCACTGCACTGGAGATCACAACCGAGCTCTTGAATGTAGAATAGACAAAGATGACCAACATGATTACACGGACAAAGTTGATGGGGGAAGTGTTTATGGATGGACTTCAGAATGAAGTTGCCTACGTATCCCAAAGATGGGAATCAAGCCTTACATAGTTCGGCTCAAGTTCACTCGTGTATTAACACTCTCCTTTTGCACTCTAACTTTTGCCAAGGCCGCCATTTCTTGGTTTTCAACCTTGCGAGCTCTGTTTTTATTATTTCAAATTTTTCATGCTCTAACTTTTGCCTAGGTCGCCCTTTCGGGTTTTCGGCCTAGCGAGCCACTCCGGGATAGTATTTCTTCAACTTGTCCATGTTGATCGGTTGGGAGAACTCTAGGCCATCTAGGTCCATCAAAACGACAGCTCCACCCGACCAGATAGACTTGATGATGTAAGGACCAGTCCAATTGGGTCTTAACTTGCCCCTAGGGTCATGGATAGGAGCTCGGTTGTCTTTGAGCACAAGATCTCCTTCTTTCAAATTCCTAGACTTAACATTCTTGTTGAAAGCCCTGGCAATTCTTCGTTGATAACCCTGGACGTGATACAGTGCTTTCAGCCTTCTTTCGTCAAATAGCATGAGTTCTTCGAACCTGCTTTGCTGCCAATCTGCCTCAATTATCTGACACTCAGCCAATACCCGTAATGACGGAACCTCCACTTCGATAGGCAGAATAGCCTCCATCCTGTAAACCAAAGAATACGGAGTTGCTCCAGTAGAAGATCGAATAGAAGTCCGGTAGCCCCACAGAGCGAATGGCAGCTTATCTGGCCAGTCCCGGTAGGTTCCCACCATCTTCTGCACAATGCGCTTGATGTTCTTGTTGGTGGCCTCAACTGCTCCGTTGGTTTGTGGCCGATACGTAAACGACTTATGAAAAGCCACGTTGTACTTCTCCAACAAATTGATCACCTCCTTCTTGAAGTGGGAACCATTATCCGAAATAATCTCGTTCAGGACCCCGTAGCGACAGATAATGTTGTTTCTGATGAACTTAGCAACATGCGATGCCTTCAATACCGCGTAAGATTGGGCCTCAACTCACTTCGTGAAATAGTCTATCGCTACCAGAATGTATTCATGCCCATTGGACCCCTTCGGAGTGACAGCCCCAATTAAATCAATCCCCCAGACTGAAAACGGCCATGGCGAAGTCATGTTGTACAGCTTCGACGGCGGAATGTTCATGCGGTTTGCATGGATCTGACATTTGTGGCATCGCCGGACAAAGCCAATACAATCCTCCCCCCTGGTGGACCAGTAATAACCCTGTCTAAGGATCTTCCGAGCTAGCATCACCCTGTTCATGTGCACTCCGCACTCTCCTCCATAGATGGCCTCCATCAGGCGCTTAGATTCTTCAGCATCAACATACAGTTTATGCATCCCGAGATGACCTCTCTTGTACAATTTACCCCCGCAGACAATGAACTGAGCAGCCATTCTTCGAATTGCCCTCTTATCTTTGGCATTTTCCCCTGGTGGATACGCCTCTTTTTCCAAGAAGTTCCAGACATCGTAATACCAGGGATTCTCATCTTGTACCTTATCTATGGCAGCAATCAGCTCGTAGGCCGGCACGAATTTCTGTTCGATGATGATCGGACGCATCTGGACTCCGAAATAGATGTTTATCATAGAAGATAGAGTTGCTAATGAATCAGCGAACCTGTTGTTCTCTCTTAACAGATGGGCGAAATTCAGTTTCTCAAATCGAGGAATTAGCACGTCCAAGGTCTGGTGATAGATTTTCATCTTTTCTTCTTTAACTTTCCAATCTCCTTTAGCTTGAGATACAACAAGGTTCGAGTCCCCGATGACATCCAACCGTTTTGCCCCTAGTTCTAGGGCGGCTTCTAAACCGAAAATACATGCCTCATACTCTGCCTCATTGTTCGATACTCTAAACTTGAGTTTGAATGCTAAGGGTATGCGGGAATTGTCGGGCGCTATCAGCAACACCCCTATCCCATACCCATATTGGTTTGACGCTCCGTCAAAGTACATCGTCCGAGTCTCTTCTTCGACATGCAGAATGGCCTCGTCTGGGAACAAATACTCAACTGCTTCGTCCCCTTCAACTGGGTGATCGGCTAGGAACTCCCCTACTGCTCTCCCTTTCACTGACTTGCGCGTCATGTACTTCAGATCGAATTCGGAAAGCAGAAGCAACCAACGGGCTAGCCTACCCGTAAGCGCCAGTTTCTCGAAGAGATATTTGATGGGATCTAATCTCGAAACCAGTATTACGGAGTGAGCTAACAAGCAGTGCCTCAGCTTCCTGGTAGCCCATACTAAGGCCAGACAAGCCTTCTCCAGCGGAGTGTAGCGGGTCTCGTAATCTAGCATTTTCTTCCTCAGGTAGTAAATAGCCTTCTCCACTTTGTCCTCAAACTCCTGTGCGAGAATGCAGCCCATCATAGTTCAGTCACTGAAAGGTACAGAATCAACGGTTTTCTCAGCTCAGGCAGTGACAAAACAGGTGGGTTCTGTAGATATTGCTTGATCTGTTCAAAAGCAGCTTGGCATCGGTTGTCCCATTAGAACTTCTTTGCTTTCTTCAGGAGACCAAAGAGTGGTTCACAAGTCACGGTTAATTTTACAATAAACCGTCTTATGAATTGCACTTTACCCAGAAAGCCTCGCACCTCTTTTTCAGTCCTTGGTGGTGGCATTTCTAAGATGGCCTTGATTTTAGAAGGATCGACCTTGATACATCTCTGTGTGATCAAGAACCCCAGCATTTTCCCTGCTGTAACACCAAACGTACATTTTTGAGGATTCAGCCGCAACCGATACTCTCTGATCCTTTGGAAAAATTTCTGCAAGGCGGTGTAATGGCCCTCTCTTTCCTTGGACTTGACAATCATGTCGTCCACGTACACCTCAACCTCTTTATGGATCATATCATGCAATATTGTGGTCACAGCCCGTTGATACGTAGCCCCAGCGTTCTTTAGCCCAAACGACATCACCCTATAACAATAGGTTCCCCATGGGGTGGTGAAAGCCGTCTTCTCTCGGTCTTCAGGTGCCATCAAAATCTGATTGTAGCTAGAAAACCCATCCATGAATGAGAGCAGCTCATGCCCAGCAGTGAAGTCCACTAATTCGTCGATATGCGGTAGAAGAAAGTCGTCCTTCGGACTGGCTTTATTCAAATCCCCGAAGTCCACACATACCAGAATCTTGCCGTCCTTCTTTGGCACTGGAATTATATTGGCCAACCAAGTTGGGTATTCAGATACCAGCAGAAACCCTGCGTCAATTTGCTTGGTGACCTTTTCTTTGATTTTGAGAGCCCAGTCTGGGCAGATCCTTCTGAGCTTTTGCTTAACAGGTCAGGCCTCTGGGTGAAGAGGGATCCGGTGCTGTACAATCTCAGGATCGATTCCATGCATGTCTTCGTAGGACCACGCGAAAACATCTTTGAAATCTTTTAACAAAGTGACTAAGCGCTCGCGCTCCTCCGAAGACAACGTGGACCCGATCTGGACCAACCGCGAGTCCTTCTCAGTACCCACATTAATTGTGGTGATTTCATCAACCAAGGGTTTTACAAACCTCTCATGCTCTTGATCAAGCAAATATTTCAAAATCGGAGGAATTTCTTCCTCGTCATTTTCATCAAAATTTTGAAAGTCTTGATTAATGTAATAAATTAAGGGCACAGAAAAGTACTCAAAGGCCATAGCCGCGCAATTCTCATTAATCACTTCCAAATCGTCTGATTCCTCTGTTACAATAAACTCAAAGGAAAAAGAAAGAGACGACCTAGACAGGACTGTGGCATCCAGGTTGTCACCCCCAAGAATACCGGACTCAGACTCAGACGAACTGGAACCTAATTCTAACTCCACAAACTCAGTGGAATCAGATTCTGACTCACTACCTAACCTAGTGCTGCTCGATAAGAATCCCTCCTCGTATTGCCAGACGAGGGAGGGTGTGATGGATGCATCCAGAATATGTGAAGATGGGCTCACAGCCGCTTCATTCCCGATCATGGACACCGAGAAGTTATCCCCCAAGCACTCATGTACGATCGAAGGATCTGAAAGTAGACAAGCTAGTGCTACCCCTATTTCAATCTCTGCGCTCTCGGAATCCTCCTCCCTACACTGCTCAGCCTCAGCTGGTGGGTCTGTCTGCTCTTCGGCAACATCATCCCTAGACAATTGCAAGTCAAAGAAAATCTCAAATCCCGGTAACCGCCACCTCTCTGCGTTTAGCCATGGCTCTGGGAAGCCGCAGAACGGGAAGTCTTCTCCCTCCTGGACAAAGCGTCCGTTTAGGGTCCCCTGGATAGGTCGATGCATAAGCTCATAATGCTTCCTGGCCTACTTTTCTCTGCCTCTTCCGGCCATCTCTTTGCCTTCCGGCCTGCTTTGTCTTTCGGTACATCAGCTCATAATGCTTCTCGGCCTGCTTTTCTCTGGCTCTTCCGGCCATCTCTTTGCCTTTCCTGGCCCAGTCCTCTTTGGTAGGCAGATAACCTAGGCTAAAGGTATACAGGTTGTGCGGCACTTCGGCTGATGCTGTGACGCCTTTCTTGCCACTTTTCCCTAATCCCATCCCGGGGATGTGCTAGAGCTTGTTCATAAGGTACACAGACTGTGCACTGGGCCTCGGCTAGGGTAAATCCTTATAGGAACACATCCTCCGCACCATGTTTGATCTCCAGAACTGGCGTAGAAACCTCTAGCGGGGGATGGATTGAAGAATTCCCAAAAATTATAGCCACCCCCTTCCTGTGGGGGTATTTAAGCATTTGGTGCAGGGTGGAAGAGACTGTCTTCACCTGGTGTAGCCACAGCCGCCCTAGGAGTAAATTGAAGGTCACGGGAACATCCAAGACATGAAAGTCAATATCATGTTGTCCTGGACCAACCTGAGTCTGAATCTACACAGTCCCCATCATTTCTCTACTGGTATTGTCATATGCCCGTATCACCTGGGCAGTAGGCACAAAGTCCGTGGGCTTCAACCCGATTGCATATGCCGTCCTCGACGGGCACACGTTGATAGCAGATCCTGTGTCGACAAGAACTACCGATATCCATTTATCTCTACACTCGACAGAGATGTAGAGCGGTTTGTTATGATTTGCGCCCTAAGGCAGCAGTTCCTTGTCAGTGAAGGTCAACATCGGGGAAGCTCCTCCTGAAAAGACTAGCCCTACCAGTTGTTCAGGCGTGGTATCGATTGATAGCTTGGCCCTGTCCATCGCATAAAGGACAGCCTGTCTATAAACTCTTTAGGCCATATGCAGTCTCCAGATAGAGATGTCTGCTTGTATCTTCTTAAGCTGTTTTAGCACAGCCTCCTCCTCGAGTAACTTTTCTTTCTGCCTCTCTGCCTCCTTGTCCTTCCCGAATACCTCTGGTTGATCTAGGTGTGGGGGTTTAAAGTATCGCCCACTCCTGGTCATGTGGTCCACCTCTCCAACATACCAGGTATCATCCGGTTAGGTCTCCCTCCAATCTTCGTCTGTGTGGGCAAGACATAGGCCGTCATCTTCCCACCACATGCCATCGGCAACTGACAGACACATGTCCGATTCCGTTGCAACTGCCTCTGTACGCACAGCACATTCCGTCCCCTCAGGGGCTTTGGCCTTTCTAGCCATTTCCAAATCTTCGATCTTTTCCCACTCAAACTGCTTCAGTGCAGCCTGCTGCTTAGTATCTTCTGTACTCAAAATGCTCTGATCCCAAGCAAAATTCTTAACACCGGTGCTCTCCGGCAGTCCATTCTGATTCCCGGCCATTCCGGCCACTACTGATGTCCCCGTTTCTGACAGACCATGTTCTGGCTGAGGCTGCTCAACAACATCTGGCTCGTCACTAAGCCACCCAGTAGCTTCTGCTGACCCTTCCAGATCAAACCAGTTGACAGTCACGTCCCTTGAGTTTTATTCGTTGAAGAACTGAAGGTTGGCAATGTCCTCTTCTAGCTCCACTAGGTCATCTAGCCCCTGATTAGGTCCATCCTCTCGAACTACACAGATCTCTGCCCCAACCGGCAGCTCTACTCTCGGCCTAACCTGGCTTGTTGAAGTAATGTAACCGCTTGGGTTGTACACAAAGCTTGCAGACCCCTCAGGCTCTGAATCCTCATTACCATCTACCTCAGCATTCGTCCCAATTCTATCTTCGATAGCAACCATCACTAGTTCAGGTTGGGTTTGGGAGATGCTCAGTATGCACAAGTCAGTGCTATCAGGAATGAACACCTCCGGCTTGGGTAGGTGGGAAGGTGTAATAAATATACTAGGGTCGTATGACACAACCCCAGTTTGGATCAGGTTGATGCGTTTGGGAGGTGGAGCTTGGTTATGTGATGGGAGAGGGTTGGTTGTGATATTCGGCTTCTCCGGAGGCACAATCATCCTATTGTCAATGAGATCCTGAATCTCATAACGCAATTGAAAGCACTAGTCGGTTTCGTGACCATGCTGTTGGTGATAGGCGCAGTACTTCGCCGGGTTATGGGAAGGAAGAAGCTTTTCTGGTAAGGGCCGCGGCTTTAGGGGCTTCAGGTGCCCCTTCTTGATCAAAACCCCCAAAGCCTTGGACAAAGACATGTATAGTGGGGTGAAGGTTCTTTGGCCTCAAGGTGCATACCTGGATGTTTGCGAGCTACTTCCGGACGCACCGGTAAAGGGTGTAGCTACAAGGGTTTTTGGAGTGGTGGTGATGACCATGACCACATCTGAAGCTCTGGCAGCTGCAGCACTGCTTGTGCCTGCATTCGTACTGTGGTTGAATGCCCTCTTGAGCTGTTCTCTCTCTCATAGTCAATCAGACCTTGTTTCATGGCGTCCTCGATCTGCACCCCAATCTCATGTAGATCTGCAAAGGTGTGCAGGAGGAGGACGATCATCTTTTGCATGAGCTTGGGCTGGAGGTTGCGCACAACCATCCGTATCTGATCTTTGTCAACGAGCCTGATGGTCATCATCAAGGCTTTAGCCCTCCAACAGGTCACAAAGTCGGAGAAGCTCTCCTTCGATTCCTGCTTGGTTGTCTCAAGATCACGAGTTGTAACCTCGATCTGCGTGTTGTAGGAGTATTGAGCTATAAAGGCCTCAGCCATTTCCTCCCAGCTTCTCTTAACAAAGTCCTCTAGCTTCGCGTACCAAATAGCCGCTATACCCGACAAGGTCCGGCCAAACAGGGAAAGCTTCTGCAATTTGGAGAGGCCCATCGGCCTTAGGATATCTGAGAATAGCCGCAGGTGCACCATAGGATCCCCAGACCCATCAAAGCGGTCTATGTGCGGCATTTTAAACCGATCCGGCAGCGTCACGGCCGAGTCGGTGTATCCATCCTCTATATCCGGAATAGATTTCACGCCTCGAGCCTTCTTGAAAAGCTTTTCTAGCTTGCTCACTTTTAGCGTTGTTGGATCCACCTCAAATTCAAACGATGAATCCACTAGATTAGTGAGCGCTTTAGATAGCTGGGGTAGGATTGGGGGCGGAGCTGGCCCGGTTGGAACGTCCATATTTTCCTTGATGTTTGCGGCCTCCCCGACTATTGGAACTCTTGGTGAGGGAGGAGCTAGGTGTGTAGCAGATGCTCCGGTTTGCTGCTGTAGCCTGACAATTAACTCTGCCTGTTGGGCCACTACCTCTGCTTGACGTGCAGACACTTCTGCCTGACGGGCAGCATCCTACTGCATGGCTTGTATAGTCTCCTGGAGTTGACACATCATCTCTTCCATTTCGACTGTAAAGTGTGGATCTGACTGAACTGGTGTATGTTCCCTCTCTGCGGGAGAAACAAAACTCTGATCCCTACTATATTTAGGTGGGGTAGACAAAGCCCTCTAAACTGGCTGTTAAACTAATATCCTCTGCCTAACTGCCCTCTGTCTAGTAACCGGGGGTAATGAACAGAACACTGGTTGTCCGTCTATCAGATCCGCAGATCGATGAAGTCTTCGACCTCTAACCCAGAGTGCCTGGGGAATATCTGTCTGGTCGGAAGCAATAGTGCTAAACTACCTTGCAAAAAGATAAATAAAGCATAATAAAGAAACAAACAATCAGAAAGTGCAGTGTGCTATGTTATGAGCTGAATAAATTAAAAATAACACACAGTTGGCAAACAAAAGCTGAAATAACTGTTCTCAAACTCTGATCACTGTTCCCGACTCACTGCCCCAAAACTAAATCTGATACCCTCAGGTAAAACTGATTCCCAAATACTGATGCCCTCAAGCCTGATACTCAGACTTGCAAACTGATACATGTATTCCTGTAGAGACACACTCTAAAAGCACAGAGCAAACAAGTGAGAGCCAAAAACACCCCTATGTTGGGGTAGGGTTTCCCTGTCCTATTTCTGTCAGGAGCTAGGGTTTCACTACGCACGCAGCAGTTTCAAACAACCTACAACCGGATAAGCAACCTGTCCTAGTTTGGAATAGTCACTATGGATTCCGACATGCACTAGGTCGAATAGTCAAAAAGGGTGCCTCGGTGAAAACCGAGGTTTGTGTTCCCATCGTGGCAGAGCCTGTAACCGGTTAACCTTATGGCACACAGCCTTCAGCAAACCGTTCAGGAATAGCAGACGGCGAACACGATGTCTTAGGCGTACCAATGCACATGTAATGCAAAGAAACACATAAGTGTAGTCAAAACAAGATATCATGAGTTCGAGTCAAGTTCTTCAAGTCCCCAGCAGAGTCGCCAGAAACTGTAGACCACCCCGAAGAACTCCCGCTCTCCGCGCGCGACGAATGCGCGAATTCATTTTGTTCTTTAGCTACTACAGTTCGGACTCAATGTCACGATTCTGATCTAATCTCACAAAGTGCAATGCAAGATCGATAAATCACCAAATAGTCCAAATCCGACAAATCGTTTTGGAAAATTGATTTTTATAAAGAAGTGCCAAACATGGACTGCTTTGCCAGATACAGAGTCGCCACCTAAATATTTTATTTTGGGAGAAATTAAGAAACCCTGACTCGTGCCTAAGGCCACGTGTCCGTCATCACCAAAGTTGCCTCGGCTCGGGAACTTGGGTACGAGAGGAGAAGGTCATGCAATGAGCACCCCCGCTTGCCCGATCAAAAGATCGGCCTTTACTAAGCATGATATTATGTTTTTGAAAACACATGTGTTCTTATTCCGATTATTAACTTAGAATTACTATGTGATGCACACAGCATACAAGTATAGACTAGGTCGCCTAAGTTGGAACAAAACATTTCATGTTCGTTTGTTTGAAAACAGTTTGAAGTTTGTTACTCGCAAGTAGGTTTAGTCGTAGATTTCAATGAATTGTTCCAATTCAAGCAATCCAACATTCACCCACAGGCATTTATGCAATTAATCAACTAAGCAGTTAGCCTCATGGCAAGCATGCTAACATGAAAACATACACATCTCATGCAGTATGCTAAAGCATAAACAATCACAGTGTACTCCGAGCCAAAACAAAGAACTAGTTAGAAATCATGCATGATCCTAGTTCATGTTAAGATGGCTAATACAACACATGCAAAAATGCAATTAAAATAGGCTCGGTTGTTCTAAGATGTCATATGAAATGCCACTTGGTACATGTATTCAAATTGGAATTGAAATACAATGCAGTTAGTATGATGCGCCTAGCCCGGTGCATGCAATACAGATGAATGGATGCACGCATGCAAGCATAAGGTATGCTAATCAAAATATGCCCTAAAGCTAACCATCGTAAGCGGTTAAGTAAAAGGGAGAAAGAAATGGGTGTTAGAAGACATGCATCACACACACGCACGCTTATTACAACAGTTGGCCCTCTCGACAGAGGGTCCGAATAAGAAGCTAACTAGCTAATCTAAGCTAATTAAACTAATTATTACAAAACAGAATTAATTAACTGACAAGCTAACTAATTAAGTACAAAACAAAGCTAATTAACTAACAAGTTAACTAACTAGTTATTACAACACAAATAAGTAGCTAAACACATTAACTACTTAAATACAGAACCAAAGCATAAACTAGCTAAGGAAAGCAGTAAAGAGAGGTCCTCCGGATGAGGAGTGCATACATGCTCGGTCGCCTCGTTCAAAAATCCAACGCGATGTCCCGATTTGCCTCTGTTTGCAACTGTTCTCAGAACCTTGCACCAAGCTCCAAAAAGCTTCTAACTCACCTTGGGGACCTGTAGGAACATGGCCGACCAGTTGATGATGTTGCCAGCTACTGGCCGACCACTTTCCATTGCTGCGGACCAGAAAAAGTGGTCGGCCAGCTAGTTTTTCTGGTCTGCCAACCACTTGTTACTGCACTTCTCCAGTTTGCTGCAACATAGAGTAAGAAAGGGCATGCCAATGTATTTGCAAGGTATGTGTGCACAACCACCCTCCTTATCATTTCATAAGCTCAAGGGAGTGTGGTTCTCGACCCTCGGGCCACCAATCACGCATCTCGATGCATGATGGCCGAGAAGCCAAATTGCACAATTCAATATGAAATGAATGCACACATAAACACATAAAGCCTTGACCTCTATCATGTATGATCAAGAGGGTCAGCGACCGGGAATTGAGGCACGTTTCATCACTTCAAGTATGAAACGTCCTTCGTTTCTCATGTTTGGATTAACACCTAATCCAAACAAATACAATGCAACTCAAGCATGCAAACATGCAATGCAACCCAATCATTCTAAACACAATGTAAGGGCATGCACACACAATGCAAATGGCATGCACTCAATGCAATGCAACATGGCATACTCAATGCAATGTGACATGATCAACTTAACAAAGCTAATGACATGCAAGTAATGCTAATGCATGCATACACAATGCGAGGCAACATAAGCATGCAACAACATGATGCAATGTAACAACATTCACATAACATGCTCGATGGACTTAAACCAAAATGGACAAACCCCAGTCATGCCCAAATCAGTGGCCATGGTGATGAAACTAAGGCATGAAGATCAAGACAAACATGCTCAATGTAATGGCCCATCAACTAGGCATAAGAGCACAACTCTCAAGAGTGCTCAAAGAGTGACAAATGTGGGAGTGTAACAACACTATAAGCTCTGAAATAAAGTATGAAATGATGCCAAATCATTCAAACAACACAAGCAAAGCATGCTATGGTTCTTAAAGCATGATGCTAGTAAAGAGGACTACAAAGGGGGCATGCAATACATGGCACAAATGCATGAACCAGCCACAAACAGAGCTCAAGTAGGTCAAAACAAAGACCAAAACATGTTAAGTTGGAAGCTCAAGGACCTAGGCAAGATGGCATGCCTGCTAGGCCAGAAACAAGGCAACAATGCATAACACTCAAAGGCACTTAAAGAGTGAAAGAAGTGGGAACATGGCAGTCCTATATGCTCTGAAATGTCATATTAAATGATGCCAAACCATGCACATGATGCAAATGAAGCATGCTATGGTGCCTAAAACTCAAAGCTAGCATAGGCACTAGCTATACAAAACATGAAGCATATAGTCGAGGCAACCCAAAACAGTCCTAGAGCATGTCAAAATGATCCTAAAACATGTATGGAAGGAAGCCAAAATAAGCTAGCATGGAGGGCATGGAGCATGGAATATGCAAGGCCAAAAGGGAGGATTACACTACACCTACCAAGTCCAAGCATGAGATGGCTTCGCCAACAAAAATCAGAGTTATATTATGGAAAAATAACCCCAAAAACACACTGAAATGATAGCTCGCAAGCTTAGGCATGAAGGCCTACGCAATGGCTCATGTTTAAGGCATAAAGGACCAACCCTTCAAAGCATGGACTAAGTGAAAGATGAGAGTGTATGACCATGAAACATGCACTGAAATCTCATAACAAATGATGTCAAATCATTCAAATAGGCCAAGCAATGCATGCTAGTGGACTCAATACACAAAGCTAACAAGCTAAAATGCACTATAGCTATACAAAGCATGGCATGCATGACCAAGACAACACAAATCAAAGCTAGATCATGCTAAAACATGGACAAAAGCTTCTTAGAGTTAAGCCAAAATCATGCTAGAATAACAGTCTAAAGCATGATACACATTAGGCTAATTCATGGAATTGCACCACAAGTGCATGGAGCATGCATGGGGCTATCAAACCAAACCTTAACAGAGGTATATCATGGAAAAACAACACCAAGAACATGCTGAGATGGACTCAAAACAAGCTAGAAAGACGTGCTACTTCATGAAGCACACAAAGCTAGTTTGCAAGATTTACACTACAAGTGTATAAGGCATGCAAGGGATGACAAAACCAAGTCAAAACAGTGGTATGCCATGCTAAAATAAGGCCTAAAATAGGCTGAGATGTGGCCAACACAAGCTTAGCAAACATGCTCAAACATGAGGCAAATGAAGCAAGCATTCAAGAACACAAGGAGAGGGTCATTTGGAACCTCAAAACACCATTTCCACCACTAAAATTCCTCTGGAATTCAGTGGTAGAAAGGTCATGCAAAGACTAAAACAAGAGCCTAAAGGGATGGCTCAAAACAAGGCCTAAGAGTTAAGGACTAAAAATTAGAACTTTTTACAGTAGAAAGTCAAGCTAAAACACAAATAGGTTCAAAAGCTTAATCAAAACAAAGGGTTAAAGTGTTAGTTGACTCACCCTTGTAGAACCTCTTCAAGGCTACCACTCCAACAGCTTTCTTGGATCAAAACCAGTCCAAAAGCACCAAAACCAACCTCAAGAAGCCTCAACAACAAAGGTATGGTGTTTGAGTGTGTGTTTGTGTGCAATAGTATGATAAAATGACACTTTAAGGCACAAAAATGAAGAACGAGAGCAATATAGAGACAAAGGTGTATATGTATAGCTCAAGCACTTTTTCTGAACCTGGAGGAGGAGAGGGGAGGTTCTCTTATATAGAGAACCAATCAACAACCTCGTTGGACAAGCTTTTGGCCTAAAGCCATCCCTCCATACACGTGTATAGAGGATGGCTTATGTGTCTTCCAACTGTAACAGCTGGCCTAAAAATATCTCCAAAAAGGTGCTGAAAAGCTGTCGGCCATGGTGGAAGATGGTATACACACTGAAAGCAAGGTGGTGATGTGGTGGCCGACCAGAAAAGGTGGTCCAAAGACCAAGAAATCAGTTGGCTGACCAGAAAACTGGCTGGCAAGAAGAAAAGTGGTCTCCCACCCTTATACCACCTTCCAAACAAGGAAAACAAGGTTTGTACCAAAAACAAACCAAAAATGATGCAAGATGAGAGTCCGAGAGGCAAGGCGCGCGGCCGGGAGCCTCGAAAACTAGTCTACGGGCACCAAAAGTGGTTTACGACCACAAAAGTGGTCTCCCAGACCACAGTGGCCCTCTAGGCCAAGGTGACAATGCGTGGTCCGAAAACCAAGCCAAACGGAGAATGTTAAGCGGTCCCGAGATAAGGCGCGCGGCCGAAGGCTGAGAAAACCAAAAAGTGGTCTCCAAGCAGGAAAAGTGGTCTACGACCACAAAAGGATGGTCTACAAGTCCTCTCCCTCCCTCCAAGGAAGCAAAAACAAGGTTTGGTCCACAAACCGAGCCAAAGCACAAAGAGTTCAGAGACCCGGAGGCAAGGCACTCAGCCGAAAACTCCAGAAATTCCAAATGAGCACAACATGCACTATCACCGAGCGCTCAATCGAGGACATCTGAGTCTTAAGGTCAGTCAAAAATGGGGTGCCTACGCTGATTTGAAATCTTAATATGCATAAGACTCTATTTCTGATATAAGCTCTAATTTTTGACTCTATGATGGACATCATTCATTAAAACCTTTTACTTTGCTATTATTCACTAGGCTTCCACTCACTATTTATATTTTATATGTAGGTGACCAGGCGCACGACCAGGCTTAAGATGATGCTTGAAAGGTTTTGTGTTTTTCAGCCACCCTTTGTGCCTCCCGATGAGGTTCCAGATCATGTCAAGTCCTGTGGTCATGTTTTTGTATTTAAGACTTTAGTTCTTTTGTTTTGTTTATGAACAAATTTCTGTTTATATGTAAAATACATTGAGTGACGTGTATCAACTGTATCTTTTGACGTCACACGTGTCTTTATTAAAGTTTAAAAATATCTGCCTCATGTATGTCTTCACAACTCAATGGACTATGTATATTTCTGTTTATTGCTTCCGCAGGCCCTAATTTCATGTTATTTTGTTAAAAGGCCTTCGGTAATCCAAGGCTTACTGGTCGGTTACAACACTAAACCTATAGGGGCGAATTTGAGCCGTGACAGAGTGGTATCAAGCACGTGTTCTACCGCACACACAAGTCCATATTAGCTTAGGATGTCCTAGTAAGAAGTAGGGGCATGCCATCTGCATGTATAAGTGTGTGTTCATTGAAAGTAAAAACTAAATCTGATTATAACCACAAGATATGGAAACAAACGATTTGAATGTTGTAAAAGGACTATTTCCCTATGTTTATATTGTTCCGTTTACCTATAGCAAATGGAAAATACAAGAAGTGATGGAATAGTTGAATCATCCGAAGCCCGAATGAACAGAATGGAACAGATGCTTGCAGCTTTGACCGAGGCAATAATGCAACAATAGAGGCAACAACCTTTGCCTCCTCCGCCTCTGCCGGTACAAGTTGAACCGGACAACAATGACATTATCAACTTGACTCAGAAGTTCATGAAAATGAAACCACCAACTTCCCTAGGTGACATTGAGCCGTTCAAGGCAAAAACATGGCTACTTGAGATGGAAAAATTATTCGAGGTCTTTCCCTGCTCTGAGACTCAAAAGGTTCTGTTGGCCACCTATACCTTAAAGGCTGAAGCCTGTAGATGGTGGTTGCTAGTTCGGAGTAGTAATGAGAACATGACATGGGCTCAATTTAATGTAATCTTCTATGACAAGTATTTTCCACAGTGTTTTCGGGACCGAAAGGTTTCAGAATTTCAAGAACTCAAGCAAGGCAGAATGTCCGTAGCTGAGTACGAGGCTAAGTTCACTGAGTTAGCTAGATTTGCTGCTCACATGGTGGACACGGACTATAAGAAAACCCGCAAAGTTGAGGGTGGATTGGATTTAGACATATTAGATCGAGTAGGAGTCCTTAACCTACCTACGTATGTAAATGTGCTGGATAGGGCATTCATAGCAGAAGCCATTTTGGCAGCAAAGAAACAAGCTCTTGTCCCAACAAGTGAATGGTAGGGCAAAAGATCGGGGTCTAATTTCAAAAGAGGTTGGTCATTCTCAAAGAAGCAAAATATGGGATCTTTTAGTAGCTCAACCCAAAGTAGTGGATCTGTACCAACTTGCTCAGAATGTGGTAGAAAACACAAGGGGACTTGTTACCGAGCATTAGGTGGCTATTTCAGGTGTGGTAAAACCGGCCATATGATGTGAGATTGTCCTATCAGGCTCGAAAATACCAATCACCCCGTAACAAGTTCGGCCGGATCTGCCTCGGCATCAAGAATGAACACAAAAGCTAACACCAGAAATGAAACCTTAAAGCAGGGTCCAGTATTTGCTCTTGTGCCTGGTGATGTACAGAACACCGAATCTGTGGTGTCAGGTATAATTTCTATCTGTGCTCAGAATGCTTATGTGTTGATTGATTCAGATTCCATGCATTCATTTGTATCGCATGCTTTTAATTGAAAATGAACTAGACCGTTAAAACCTATGAACTGTTTACTATCTGTGTCTACACCGACTAGGGGTTTTATGATATGTGCTTATGTGTATCCAGCGTGTGATATTGTAATTGGTGAAATGACATTGTATGTTGATTTGCTGCCCCTAAGCATGGATCACTTTGATTGTATTCTGGGTATGGATTTGTTGACTAAATACTGTGCCACCATTGACTGTGCAAGTAAATCTATTGTGTTTAGACCACCTGGTATGCCTGAATTTTTTTTTACTAGAAACGGGGTAGTTCCTCACCTCTACTTGATTTCATTTATGAAAGTCAAAAAATTATTAAGAAAGGGTTGTCGGGGCTACTTGTGTTGCGTGTTGGCAGAGCCTTCGGATGGTACTAAAGTGGGAACAATACCCATAGTCCATGAATTTCCTGATGTATTTCGTACTGACCTACCCTAGGATTTAATTGGTAAGGAAATTGGGTTTACTATTGATGTAATACCTGGAACACAACCTATCTCCAAGACTCTTTATAGAATGTCCACTTCTAAACAGAAAGAATTAAAAACTCAACTTCAAGAACTGCTAGACAAGAAGTTTATTCGTCCAAGAACTTCATCTTAGGGTGCTCCAATGTTATTTGTCAAAAAGAAAGACGGGTCCTTAAGGCTATGTATTGATTACCGTGAGTTGAATAAAGTAACTGTCAAGAACAAGTACCCATTACCCCGAATAGATGACCTGTTTGATCAACTTCAAGGAGCCTAAATGTTTTCCAAAATTGACATTAGATCCGGGTATCACCAGTTAAAGGTCAAGGTAGAAGATGTAGAGAAAACTGCATGCAAAATTAGATATGGGCATTATAAATTCCTGGTCATGCCATTTGGGGTAACTAATGCACCTGCGGCATTCATGGACTTAATGAACAGAGTGTTCAAGCAATTCCTTGATGAGTTTATTGTTGTGTTTATTGATGATATATTGATTTATTCTAAAAGCAAGGAAGAACATGAAATCATTTAAGAACAGTGCTACAGATTCTAAGAGAAAAGAAATTGTATGCAAAACTCTCTAAATGTGAATTTTGGCTTGATTGTGTGACATTTTTGGGACATGTGATCAATAAAGATGGCATATCAGTAGACCCGTAGAAAATTGAAGCTATTGTAAATTGGCCAAGAAAAACAAATATATCTGAAGTGAGAAGTTTTCTAGGACTTGCTGGTTACTACAGAAGATTTGTGAAAGATTTATCCAAAATTGTTATGCCATTGACACAGTTAACATAGAAAAATGTACCATTTGATTGGAATGATCAAAGAGAGTCTGCTTTCCAAGAACTAAAGACTAGACTGGTGACTACACCAATTTTGTCGCTACCTAATGGTAAATGGGACTTTCAAATTTACAGTGATGCTTCATACAAAGGCTTGGGATGTGTGTTAATGCAAAATGGTAAAGTGATTGCTTATGCTTCTCGTCAACCTTGCAGGTTATTATCGCAGATTTGTAAAAGATTTTTCCAAACTTGCTCTACTGCTCACTCAATTGACACAGAAAGCTACATCATTTGATTGGACTGATCAAAGAGAGACCGCTTTCCAAGAGTTGAAGACCAAATTAGTAACTGCACCAATTTTGACTTTGCCTAATGGTACTGATGGGTTTCGAATTTACAATGATGCTTCCTACAAGGGTTTGGGGTGTGTGTTAATGCAAAATGGGAAACTGATTACTTATGCTTCTCGGTAACTCCGCCCTCATGAAAAAAACTATCCAACCCATGACATTGAATTAGCCGCTGTAATTTTTGCTTTAAAAATTTGGCGCCATTATCTATATGGAGTGACTTGTGAAGTATACACTGATCATAAAAGCTTAAAATATTTCTTCACCTAAAAAGAGCTGAACATGAGACAGAGGAGATGGTTAGAGTTGATCAGGGACTATGATTTACAAATTTTGTACCATCCAGGGAAAGCAAATACTGTTGAGGATGCATTGAGCCAGAAGTCTATTGGGAATTTGTCGTGTTTGCTCACCGGTCTAAGAGAATTATTATGTGACTTGGAAAAGAATGAAATTGAAGTGGTTTTGCACAACTAGGGTGGAATTCTAGCTGCTATTTCTGCTCAACCCGTAATTATTGAAGAGATAAGAGACAGGCAACAGCAAGATGCATTTTTGAAAAAGATTGTGGATGAAATTGACTCAAAACCGAGGCCGGGATTTGTGCTTGACAATAATGTGTTGAAATTTCAGAATCGCCTTTGTGTACCAGATTGTTGTGATTTAAGCAAACGTGTTATGACTGAAGCTCACAATTCTAAGTTTACTATGCATCTGGGAAACACAAAGATGTATCATGACTTAAAACAGAACTTCTAGTGGCTGGGAATGAAAAAGTGTATTACAGACTTTGTGGCTAGATGTTTGCATTGCCAACAAGTTAAAACTGAACATCAACGATCCGCTGGATTACTTCAACTGTTTCCAATATCGGAATGGAAGTGTGAACATATCACGATGGACTTTATTGTGGGATTTCCTCGCTCTCCTCGAGGTATGGATTCTATCTGGGTAATTGTTGATCGTTTGACTAAATCTACCCATTTTCTGCCTGTTAAAACTATTTATAATGAGGGCAAGGCAGCTAACATGTATGCGAATTAAATTGTGAGGCTACATCGTGTACCAGTATTTATTATATCTGATAGAGATTCGAAGTTTACATCAAGATTCTGGCAAAGTTTGCAACAGGCTTTGGGAACCGAGTTGCGACTGAGTAGTGCCTACCATCCATAGACAGACGGTCAATCCGAAAGATCCAATCAGACTTTGGAAGATATGCTGCGGATGTGTGCGTTGGATTTCCAAGGGAATTGGGAGACTTACCTTCCATTAGCTGAGTTTGTATACAATAACAGCTATCATTCAAGTATTTGAATGGCTCCTTATGAAGCTCTGTTTGGAACGAAATGTCGTTCTCCTATCTGTTGGGCTAAAGTAGGTGACAAACCATTGTTGGGCCCAGAACTTGTGCAAGAAACCACTGAAAACATGCAATTGATTTGACAGAGATTGAAAACTGCACAAAGCCGCCAAAAGAGTTATGCAGATGTCCGCAGGAGAGATAGAGAATATGAAGTCGGGGATCATGTGTTCATAAAAGTAACTCCTGTGAAAAGACAAACGCGATTTGGGGTAAAAGGCAAGTTAGCACCGAGATACATCGGACCATATGAAATTCTTGAGAGGATCAATTCAGTAACATACCGGATAGCCTTACCTCCGGTGATGGAAAACATACACAACGTCTTTCATGTTTTAATGCTTTGAGATTACTTACGAGATCCACTCCATGTGATAGGACCAACTCATGTGCTCCTAAAAGATAACTATACGTACGAAGAGAGGCCAATACAAATTGTTAACCGAAGAATCAAGAGATTGAGAAACAGGGAAATTCCATTGGTAAAAGTCGATTGGCAGAATCATGGAGGAACCTATGCAACTTGGGAGATAAAGGAAGATATGATGAAAAGATACCCTGAACTGTTTCCTTTGGACCTGGTAGTCTTCCAAAATGAAGGTAATTCGAGTTTGGAGGACCAAACTCTTTAAGGGGGGAAGATTGTAACAACCCCGACCCATGATTAACGTCAATCCATGATTTAATATGTGTAATAAGTTATTAAGATCAAATCCTGAATTAATTGCATGTGTGATGCATTATTGTACTTTTATCTGTCCCTCGTAAGAAGATCTGTTCATGTTTCCGTTTCAGTTTGCGAATTAAAAGCCTTATCAGCTTCCGATTCGGAAATTGACTTGATTTATGTGTTATTTGGAATTTGTAGAATTTTGTGGTAGGTTTAATTGAAATTCGATTCGGAACGATTAAATTAAAATAAATTAATACCCAATTGACTAGTTGATCAACAAAGTAATTAGGCCATTAGTCGAACCTATATGAGGCCACCTCAACACCTCATATACACTTTTTTCACTCCCATTTCCTCTTAATTGAGTTCAAACGTGTAGAGAGAGAGAGAGAAAGAGACTAAGAGGAGAGTGGCTTCAACATAAGAGTTGATCGAGAATTTGGAGATTTGGCTAGGAATTTCAACCAAATAACTCTAGAGAGACCATAGTTGAGCATCTAAGGTAAGAAGTTCAACCCTTAATTGTGCAATTATGTTATTTTTGTAAGAATTCAAGTAAAGGAGGTGGATTAACATGAGAATGAGCTAGGATTAAAGAATTGCAGCTCAAATCGTACATGCATGTGCATATCATGAAGTTTTGAAGTTGTTTTTACAAAAATTCTCATATGCATGTTCATATCTTAGTTTGGTTCAAAGAATTCAACTTGTTTTTGAGCTTGATGACTCATTTGATCATGTTTTGGAAGGTGGGAATTCATGTCATTACATGCAAGTCATGTTATCTAAGTTTTAAGTTTTGTTTACTACAATTGGCATAGCTTTTGGGCTTGATTTTGCAAAATAGTTTGTAATTCATCATGTACAATGAGTTTCTCAATGTTTTACTAAGTTTTGGTCCAAAAGGATGTGTTTTGAAGGATTTGAAATTGAGTTTTGAACTTGGGAGCAAATCTGGAAATTCTAGAATTCTGCTCCTACGCTCGAGCAAAGGAATCTACACTCGAGCGACCACTCTGAGTGCGTGTGCTTCCGCTCGAGTGACCAGAAGTCCCCTCGAGCATGAAATTCATACTCCCAAAAGTTCTTTTGTTTTGCAGGCCGCTCGGGCGAGGGCATGTCTCTCACGCTCGAGCGAGCGTCGAGCGAGCATCAAGCGAAAATATCAAACAACTAGCACTTTTGCAAAAGTTTACAGACCGCTCGAGCAACCACTCACATTTTGCATGTCCGCTCGAGCGTAGGAAGTTGCGCTCGAGCGAGGACCCTTTTTTCAGCAAGTTTTGTTAAGTGTTTTCAAGTGCATTTTTGCACCCTCATTCCATCCTAGGCACTCCTAGGCCATGATTAAGTCACAATAATGAGGATAAAAGTAGAGACACACCAAGATAAGAAAGAACAAAGTAAACGTTTCCGGGTGTGTAATTTAGTTTGTATTCATTTTCTACCTGTGTAGGTCACGCGCCGCAAGATATCTGAATTGCCTACTTTATTCGTCTGTTTGGAGCCATCTGTTATTTGTGAGTAATAACTCTGTAAAGTTATGTTAGACTTTGATTATTTTCTGATGATACGACATGATTAGTTTTTCGAAATGCTATGTTTTGTGCGAATGAATGATCATCCAAGTTTCTGAACTGTACTGATGGCATCCATAGCATCATGTGATATTTTACGTCCCTTTACGGGTCATCTGGTCCCTTCATGGGTCATCGAAATGCTTTTACAGTTGTCCCTTTATGGGTCATCGAAAACGTCTCTGTGCATACGAGTCATCGGAATGCCTTCACGGCTGTCCCTTTATGGGTCATCAGATTTGTTAACGCTAATGGATGTGCCACATACTATGACATGAAATGTATGAACTTTGAAAATGAATATGAACAAGTATATGAATCTATTTCTGATTTGAAATCTGAATATGCATAAGACTCTGTTTCTGATATAACCTCTAATTTCTTACTCTGTGATGGACATCATTCATTAAAACCCTTTACTTTGTTGTTATTCACTGGGCCCCCGCTCACTATTTATATTTTATATGTAGGTGACCAGGAACACAACCAGGCTTAAGATGATGCCTGAAGGGTTTTGTGTTTGTCAGCCACCCTTTATGCCTCCCAAGGAGGTTCCGGATCATGTCAAGTCCTGTGGCCATGTTTTTGTATTTAAGACTTTGGTTCTTTTGTTTTGTTTATGGACAAATTTCTATTTATATGTAAAATACATGGAGTGACGTGTATCAACTATATCTTTTGACGTCACACGTGTCTTTATTAAAGTTTAAAAATATCTGCATCATGTATGTCTTCATAGCTCAATGGACTATGTATGTTTCTGTTTATTGCTTCTGCAGCCCCTAATTTCATGTTATTTTGTTAAGAGGCCTTCGGTAATCCAAGGGTTACTGGCGGTTTACGATGCTAAACCTATAAGGGCGGGTTTGAGCTGTGACAGAGTGGTATCAAAGCATGTGTTCTACCGCACACACGAATCCATATGAGCTTAGGATGTCCTAGTAAGAAGTAGGGGCATTCCATCTGCATGTATAAGTGTGTGTTCATTGAAAGTGAAAACTAAATCTGATTATAATCACAAGATATGGAAACAAACGATCTGAATGTTGTAAAAGGACTATTTGCCTATGTTTATAATGTTCCGTTTACCTATAGCAAATGGAAAATACAAGAAGTGATGGAACAGCAGAATCATCCGAAGCCCGAATGAACAGAATGGAACAGATGCTTGTAGCTCTAACCGAGGCAATAATGCAACAACAAAGGCAACAACCTTTGCCTCCTCCTCCTCCGCCGGTACAAGTTGAACCAGACAACAGTGACATTATCAACTTGACTCAAAATTTCATGAAAATGAAACCACCAACTTTCCTAGGTGACATTGAGTCGTTCAAGGCAGAAACATGGCTACTTGAGATGGAAAAATTATTCGAGGTCTTTCCCTGCTCTGAGACTCAAAAGGTTCTTTTGGCCACCTATACCTTAAAGGATGAAGCCTGTAGATGGTGGTTGCTAGTTCAGAGTAGTAACGAGAACATGACATGGGCTCAATTTAATACAATCTTCTATGACAAGTACTTTCCATAGTGCTTTCGGGATCGAAAAGTTTCAGAATTTCAAGAACTCAAGCAAGGCAGAATGTCCGTAGCTGTGTATGAGGCTAAGTTTACTGAGTTAGCTAGATTTTCTCCTCACATGGTGGACACGAACTATAAGAAAGCCCGCAAATTTGAAAGTGGATTGGATTTAGATATACTAGATCGGGTAGGAGCCGTCAACCTACCTCCATATGTGAATGTATTGGATAGAGCATTGATGACATTGGTAGCGGAAACCATTTTGGCAGAAAAGAAACAAGCTCTTGTCCTAACAAGTGAATGATGGGGCAAAAGTTCAGGGTCTAATTTCAAAAGAGGTCGGTCATTCTCAAAGAAGCAAAATATGGGATCTTTTATTAGCTCAACCCAAAGTAGTGGATCTGTACCGACTTGCTCAGAATATGGTAGGAAACACAAGGGGACTTGTTATCGAGCATCAGGTGCATGTTTCAGTTGTGGTAAAACCGGCCATATAATGAGAGATTGTCCTATCAGGCTCGAAAATACTAATCACCCGGTAACAAGTTCAGTCGGATCCACCTCGGCATCAAGAATGAACACAAAAGCTAACACCAGGAAGGAAACCTTAAAGCAGGGTCCAGTATTTGCTATTGTGCCTGGTGATGTACAGAACACCGAATCTGTGGTGTCAGGTATAATTTCTATTTGTGCTCAGAATGCTTATGTGCAGATTGATTCTGGTTCCACACATTCATTTGTATCACACGCTTTTTCTCAAAAATTAACTAGACCGTTAAAACCTATGAACTGTTTACTATCTGTGTCTACACCGACTAGGGGTTTTATGATATGTGCTTATGTGTATCCAGCGTGTGATATTGTAATTGGTGAAATGACATTGTATGTTGATTTGCTGCCCCTAAGCATGGATCACTTTGATTGTATTCTGGGTATGGATTTGTTGACTAAATACTGTGCCACCATTGACTGTGCAAGTAAATCTATTGTGTTTAGACCACCTGGTATGCCTGAATTTGTTTTTACTGGAAACGGGGTAGTTCCTCTACCATACGTGATTTCATTTATGAAAGCCCAAAAATTATTAAGAATGGGTTGTCAGGGCTACTTGTGTTGTGTGTTGGCAAAGCCTTCGGATGGTACTAAAGTGGGAACAATACCCATAGTCCATGAATTTCCTGATGTATTTTCTACTGACCTACCCGAGGATTTAATTGGTAGGAAAATTGAGTTTACTATTAATGTAATACCTGAAACACAACCTATCTCTATTACTCCTTATAGAATGTCCACTTCTGAACAAAAAGAATTAAAAACTCAACTTCAAGAACTGCTAGACAAGAAGTTTATTCGTCCAAGCACTTCACCCTGGGGTGCTCCAGTGTTATTTGTCAAAAAGAAAGATGGGTCCTTAAGGCTACCTATTGATTAAAGTAACTGTCAAGAACAAGTACCCATTACCCCGAATAGATGACCTGTTTGATCAACTTCAAGGAGCCTAAATGTTTTCCAAAATTGACATTAGATCCGGGTATCACCAGTTAAAGGTCAAGGTAGAAGATGTACAGAAAACTGCATTCAGAACTAGATATTATGAATTCCTAGTCATGCGATTTGAGGTAACTAATGCACCTGAGGCATTCATGGACTTAATGAACAGAGTGTTCAAACAATTCCTTGATGAGTTTATTGTTGTGTTTATCGATGATATATTGATTTATTCTAAAAGCAGGGAAGAACATGAGAATCATCTAAGAATTGCCTTACAGACCCTAAGGGAAAATAAATTAAATGCAAAATTCTCCAAATGTGAATTTTGGCTTGACAATATGGCATTCTTGGGACATGTAATCAACAAGGACGGTATCTCTGTTGACCCACAAAAAATTGAAGCTATTGTGGACTGGCCTAGACTGACAAATGTAACAGAAGTTTGAAGTTTTCTAGGGCTTGCAGGCTATTATCACAGATTTGTAAAACATTTTTCCAAACTTGCTCTACCGCTCACTCAATTGACACAGAAAGCTACATCATTTGATTGGACTGATCAAAGAGAGACCGCTTTCCAAGAGTTGAAGACCAGATTAGTAACTGCATCAATTTTGACTTTGCCTAATGGTACTGATGGGTTTCGAATTTACAATGATGCTTCCTACAAGGGTTTGGGGTGTGTGTTAATGTAAAATGGGAAACTGATTGCTTATGCTTCTCGGTAACTCCGCCCTCATGAAAAGAACTATCCAACCCATGACGTTGAATTAGCCACTGTAATTTTTGCTTTAAAAATTTGGCACCATTATCTATATGGAGTGACTTGTGAAGTATACACTGATCATAAAAGCTTAAAATATTTCTTCACCTAAAAAGAGCTGAACATGAGACAGAGGAGATGGTTAGAGTTGATCAGGGACTATGATTTACAAATTTTGTACCATCCAGGGAAAGCAAATACTGTTGAGGATGCATTGAGCCAGAAGTCTATTGGGAATTTGTCGTGTTTGCTCACCGGTCGGGGAGAATTATTATGTGACTTGGAAAAGAATGAAATTGAAGTGGTTTTACGTGAATAGGATGGAATTCTAGCTGCTATTACTGCTCAACCCGTAATTATTGAAGAGATAAGAGACAAGCAACAGCAAGATGCATTTTTTAAAAAGATTGTGGATGAAATTGACTCAAAACTGAGGCCGGGATTTGTGCTTGACAATAATGTGTTGAAATTTTAGAATCGCCTTTGTGTACCAAATTATTGTGATTTAAGAAAACGTGTTATGATTGAAGCTCACAATTCTAAGTTTGCTATGCATCCGGGAAACACAAAGATGTATCATGACTTAAAACAGAACTTCTGGTGGCCGGGAATGAAAAAGTGTATTGCAGACTTTGTGGCTAGATGCTTGCATTGCCAACAAGTTAAAGCTGAACATCAATGACCCGCTGGATTACTTCAACTGCTTCCAATACCGGAATGGAAGTGTGAACATATCACGATGGACTTTATTGTGGGATTACCTCGCTCTCCTCGAGGTATGGATTCTATCTGGGTAATTGTTGATTGTTTGACTAAATTTGTCCATTTTCTACCTATTAAAACTATTTATAATGCGGACAAGGTAGCTAACATGTATGTGAATGAAATTGTGCGATTACATGGTGTACCAGTATCTATTATATCTAACAGAGAGTTGAAGTTTACATCAAGATTCTGGCAGAGTTTGCAACAGGCTTTGGGAACCGAATTACGACTGAGTAGTGCCTACCATCCACAGATAGATGGTCAATCCGAAAGAACCAATCAGACTTTGGAAGATATGCTGCGGATGTGTGTGTTGGATTTCCAAGGGAATTGGGAGACTTACCTTCCATTAGCCGAGTTTGTATACAATAACAACTATCATTCAAGTATTTGAATGGCTCCTTATGAAGCTCTGTATAGAACGAAATGTCGTTCTCCTATCTGTTAGGCTGAAGTAGGTGACAAACCATTGTTGGGCCCAGAACTTGTGCAAGAAACCACTGAAAACGTGAAATTGATTCGACAGAGATTGAAAACCGCACAAAGCTGCGAAAAGAGTTATGCAGATGTCCACAGGAGAGATAGAGAATATGAAGTCGGGGATCATGTGTTCATAAAAGTAACTCCTATGAAAGAGAAAACGCGGTTTGGAGTAAAAGGCAAGTTGGCACCGAGATATATCGGGCCATATGAAATTCTTGAGAAGATTAATTCAGTAACATACCGGGTAGCCTTACCTCCGATGACGGAAAACATGCACAATGTCTTTCATTTTTCAATGCTTCGAGATTACTTACGAGATCCACTCCATGTGATAGAACCAACTCATGTGCTCCTAAAAGATAACTATACATACGAAGAGAGGCCAATAAGATTGTTAACTGAAGAATCAAGAGATTGAGAAATAGGGAAATTCCATTGGTAAAAGTCATTTGGAAGAATCATGGAGGAACCTATGCAACTTGGGAGACAGAGGAAGATAGGATGAAAAGATACCCCGAACTATTTCCTTTGGACCTGGTAGTCTTCCAAAATGAAGGTAATTCAAGCTTGGAGGACCAAACTCTTTAAAGGGGGAAGACTGTAACAACCCCGACCCATGATTAACGTTAATCCATGATTTAATATGTCTAATAATTATTGAGATCATTATTTACTTTTATCTGTCCCTCGTAGGAAAATCTGTTCATGTTTCCATTTCGGTTTGCGAATTGAAAGCTTTATCGGCTTCCGATTCAGAAATTGACTTGATTTATGTGTTATTTGGGATTTGTAGAATTTTGTGGTAGGTTTAATTGAAATTCGATTCAGAACGATTAAATTAGAATAAATTAATGCCCAATTGACTAGTTGATCAACAAAGTAATTAGGCCATTAACCGAACCTATATAAGGCCACCTCAACACCTCATATACACTTTTTGCACTCCCAGCTCCTCTTGATTGAGTTCAAACGTGTAGAGAGAGAGAGAGAGAGAGACTAACAGGAGAGTGGCTTCAACATAAGAGTTGATCGAGAATTTGGAGATTTGGCTAGGAATTTTAACCAAATAACTCTAAAGAGACCATAATTGAGCATCTAAGGTAAGAAGTTCAACCCTTAGTTGTGTAATTGAGTTAGTTTTTGTAAGAATTCAAGTAAATGAGGTGGATTAA
>NW_021026952.1:1374941-1390178 GCF_004153795.1 Camellia sinensis | reverse complement strand
CACCACCAACCACATCGTATGCCGGGAATTTCATACCACAAGAGCCCCCGCTACTGGGACGAATTGTGATCGAGCTCAGCTAGCCTGAGGCTGTCCCAAGCTATGGCAATGACATGTCAATAACAACCGGGTTCCGCTCTGATATAGCAACCCAAACCTTCGATCAAGCTGAGGCTAGAGGTAAGAATAAAGTGGGAACAGATGCTGATCTCGTTGAACAACTGCTGTGGGCAGTCGAGGCTTTGAAAGCCGGGGGTATGAATAAGCAGCAAGTATTCGCAGTCATGACTAAAGTTGTGGATGATGCTTTCCCCACTCCAGCTGAGGATAGTTCAAGCCAGGCGAAAAATCGGGATAGGCCCCGTCATGCCAGAACAGTCCCTTCTGCTCCCAACCCTGCACCAGGAAAAGATCAGAAAGCCAAGGCAGTGCCAGCCGACCCTTTTGCTAGTGCGTCTAGCAAGAACCCTCAGACTTCGAAGTACCTGCCTCGAGGGCGCAGAGTCTTTCACGCCCTCTACATGCCTTTGTCTAGGGCATTTCAAATTTTGGCTGAAAAGGGGCATCTTAAACCCCTCGAACCTCGACCTCTCCCGAAGAATCTCCCTCTCACACATGATGCTGCCTTGTATTACGCGTACCACCAACAAACTGGTCACAGCACCGATGGTTGTTTCCGCCTTCACCACGAAGTGCAAGATTTGATCGACAATGAGGTCATCCTCCCACCTACCTCAGCAAAGTCTGTCACCACTGAGTTGTTGGACTTCGAGGATACAGCAAGTATGTGATCAGGGGTTAGACCACCTGCGGGCGGCGCTTGGTGTATTTCAGATGTGGCGTTTGGCACGCACTGTTGGGAGCATATGCAAATGCAGTTTTGTAATTTTTGGCTTGGGTGTCGAGTTAGTTCTTTGTTTTGTTTTGGGGTCTGTCTCATTGTCTTGAGTCAATCTTTTTGCTTAAGGGTCTGTCTTGTTGTGTCGAGTCAGTCCCATTGTATAGAATGTCAGGTGATTCCGGGGTAGTTGCCTCGAACACCGTTTTGTTTTGTAATTACTCTTTTGTTTTCTTTTGAGTCTGTCTCTGCTATGGAGCCGGTTGCAACCAGGAATTCTGAATGAAACAGCTGCGGCTATCATATTTCTGTGCTTATTGCTACTTTGAGCTAGTTGTCCCAGAGCATTTGAATGAAACGGCAGAGCATCTCACTTAATCTTCTGCACCTCGAATTCATTACATTGATCTCAGTTTTGAAAACTTTTTTAACACTTTGGTGATGAAAACGAAGAGGAAGGAATTCCTCGGGATTTGCAAAACTTTGATCATTTGAGAGAAAGAGAGGCGTGCTAAGCCCTTAATGATTGAAATCATGTTTGTTAATGTGAGTACTGAGAAGGACCCTAGCTTGACCCAGATTGGCTCCACACTATCTTCAGCGCGAGCGATTTGTCGCTTTCTTAAAAAACTTTCAAAAACAAAATGTTTTGCGCAGTCTTGCGAAGACCTGTGTGGAATCGCTCTTGAGATTGTGCAGCTTAGGATCGCTCTCAGCCTCGAGACTTGAGCCCTTGCTTTCAAATCTTGGACCTTAGTTCAGAAGGTTCAACGGTCAACTACAACATGAAGCCTGCGTGGCCAAATTTGAAGCAACCCTCAAACAAGAGGCCAAAAAAGTCAGATCAAGAAGATCGGGCCTCATCAGAAGAAGCTTGCGAAGCTAGAACAGAAGCACCCCTCGGACTAGGGGCAAAAATGTCCGATGTGCTCGAAGAGCCGAAGATGGATCCTTCTGCAAGTCAATACAACAACCACCCTCCTGGATACGGATGGTTTCGAGATCCTAAAACCGTTTGGCATGGACTTGTTACACTTTTACCCTTTGAGAGGCTCGCTGGACCGAAAACCTAGAAGGGCGACCCAGGCAAAAATTAGAGCAAGAGAAAAATACAAAAAGATGCAAAAAAAAAAAAAAAAAGAGGAAAGAAAAGAGAAAGAAGAAAAGAAGAAAAAAGGAATGAAAAGATACAAAAAGAATGGAAAAGAAAAGAAAAACAAAGCTCGCAAGGTTGAAAACCCGCAAAGGGCGGCCTTGGCAAAAGTTAGAGCCTAAAAAGTGACGGTTAATACTTGAGTGAACACGACCTGGAACTACGTAAGGCTTGATTCCCATGTCTGGGATACGTAGGCAACTTCATCTTGAAGTCCAGCCCCATGCACTTTCAAAGTGACTGTATCCAGATATTGGTTTTGACCATCTTTGTCTTCTCTTCATCCGAGAGTTCGGTTGCGATCATCACTAACAAGGACCGTTTACAGTATGCTGCGGCGTTATCCAGACAAGGGGTAACTTTCTGTTTCCATGAGTCGCCATCCAAACCAGGGGCAACTTTTCGTTGCCGTACTATGCCCTTTGGAACAAGGGGCAATTTTCCATTGCCTCCGATCCGAGGTTGTACATCTCGAGAGTAAGTTTCATGCTCGTTGAGCACTGGCTGTTTGCCAAAATGATTTTTGAGAATTTTTTACTGAGGTTGACTATTTTCTTGAAAATTATTTCATTTCCCTAAAATTGAACCATTTTCTTGGACCCAAAAAAGGAAAATTTTCAGTGCTCATAGCCTAACTTGCATGATTTCAAATCAAAAATTGCACAAGCATGTTAATCTAACTCTCATCTTGGTCCAAATTGTTTTAGTAGAAAGCCAAAAACAAAAATGTCAAAATGATGAACTAGGGGCACAGTTGAGTCGGGTGTTCTGTCTTTCCCCCGTCGTCAACATACTTGCCAGAAGGGCACTCTACCTGCCAACAAAGGTACAACTGAGGTTACAACAAAGGGCTAAAAGCTCTCAACATCCTCTAAGCAACGAGGTATCAAACCAAGTGCGAAGCACAAATTGGGGTGGATTAAGATACTACACTCCTTCATCCGGAACAACGACTAAACGTCGCCGGAGGTAATAGCTGCAAGCTGATAGTGTTGGGCATGAACCCACGACCTCTTGTTTATTCACCGACCATATCTGGGGAGGGATGAAAAATGAGAGAGTGAAGAATAGAGAGGTGTGAGTCGAGAGAAGAGTGAGCAGAGGGGTTTTGAGAGAAAAATCGAGCTTGAGGGCCGAGTGATGTGAGAATCACAAATAAGAAAGGGTGGGAAATAATACCCGAAGAAACTGGCTCCTCGCGATTTCTGAGGTCTCTCGTCCTTATAACGCGTCTGTGTGTCGTGTCTTTTGTTTTGTTTACCTCAACTTTTGTTTTGAGTCGGTCCCGAGCGTGTCTCGTCGTGTTTAGGTTGTTTACCTTTCTTTTTTCTTTTTTGTTATTGAGTCTTTTTCACTATGTTCAGTCGTAGGCTCAATACTCGGATGCAAACCCTTTTCTCAAATCGCTTTGTGCTTAGGGTGCCACTCTCCACATTTGTGCAAGGTAAGATTGGTTCCTTCAACAAACTGCAGGGTCCACCCCCGATAAGTGTGAACAGGAAAACCTGAACCTATTCGAAGCTTTTGGGTTCCGGATTACGAAGCAAGAACTTTTGGAGCATCTGAGTGTATTTCAACTTCTGCAGAGTTTAGAATGAGCAGAGTTCAGAATGGGCAGAGTTCAGAATGGGCAGTGTTCAGAATCAGTTGTGAACTGTGTGTATGGGCTATGTGCCGAATAAACCAAGCGCTGTGTTATGGGCAGTATGTTCAGAATGAGCAGTGGGTTATCCAAGTTGTTTTGTCGATAGCTGGTTCATTATCTGGTTATTACAATACAAGTATTTAAATTTCAGACGGGAGATCAATCTCATTTACATTAAGGTGCAATATGATGCAATGCGATGCAATGTATGAAATGTATCAATATAACACTTTTTCAGATAAAAAGTTTGTTTCATTTCATTTCATCACCTTTTCAAGTACAAAGTTTTGGAGAAAACAAAAGCCTGCTTGCGGCAGTACAAGGTACTCAAGCTACCAACAAAAAGTAAAGCAAAATAAAAAGGAAAAGCAGCAAAAATCTGGATCAGCATCGACCATCTCAGGCCTATGGGTCTGTCCTCGTCCTCTTCCTGGACGAAGGTCCAGGAGCATCGTCATCAACACCGTCGTCTAAGCCCGAGTCGTCTCCGGTCTCCTCCTCAGATGCCTCCGCCTCCGTCTCTGCCTCAGACTCATCATCATCGGGAACTGGTGCCCGAGAGCTACTCTCGACATGAGTGCGCCCCACTTTGGTGCGGGGGAATACTATGCCACCTCGCCCTCCTCCTCGAGCGGGAGCAGAAGGCCCAGCTGGAGCACCTCCTGCGGCCGACATCTGGAATGGAGGCTGAAAAAGTACAAATGGCAAACGCATCAGTATGCTACGCAAAGTAAGGTATGAATGCCGAATACAGTGTGTGAGTACAGTGTATGAGTGCTGTGAACAGTATGCCGGTACAGAATGCAGTGACTGAATGCAGTGTATGAATGCTGTGAGTAATGCTGTGAACAGTCTGTGGGCTACAGTGTATCAGATGCCATGAGGGCCGTGTATCAAGTGCCATGTTGGTAGTGCGATGCATCAGATTATGCGTGAAACAGATTATGCAAAGTTTGAGATTATGGTTGAAAGAGAGCTTACCGAGATACTATAAATGGCCGACAGGTCGAAGCTCCGCTGTAGCATCCCCATCATGGAAGCGTTCAACTCCAAGGACTGGCGAGTATACTCGGAGGAAGCCTGCAAAAGTGTTAGAAACATCAATATTCTGCGAAACATCAAATGAAATGGAATGACAATGCAAGATGCAAAATGCAATAGTACATACCGGGGGTAAGTCGTAGAACCGGACTAACTCGTGATCAGCCGGAGGGGGAGCGAAGGGGATCTGATAGGTGTCCCCACCCTGCCCTCTGCATGTCATCGTCGTGGGTGGTGCTGGCCAACTAGCCCCTCGTCCTCTCTGGGCCCCACTCCTGCCACGGGCCCGAGCCACCCTCGGCACTCCTACTCCTGCTCCTGCCCTAGCCGCCGGCGCCCCTGGCCTCTCTCTCTCAGCTCGACGACCACTGCTCAAAGGCCGCATGATGTAGGTCTGGACGTGCTCTGTGTAGTCACCCTCGCCCTGAAGCCCTCAGCATCCCAGCCGATCGTGTAATCGGCCATCTCCTCCAGGGTGTACCTCTCTGTGTCCCTCATATGGACAGGAGGCGGACCTGGAACTATCTGCTCTGGTAAACCCAAGGTCTGGCGCAGGAAGCGCTCGCCTAGGTACCAAGCCCGACAGATCGGGCCCTCCAACAGAAGCCTAAACCAGGCGGACTCCTCAGCACCGGCAAACCACTCTCGAATCGCAGCTGGCAATGGAGCCCAGGGCTGCCAGGTGATCTGAAGGTAATAGTCAGTTACCTACTGTTATTGAAAATACAATGCAAAGCAAAGTTTGAAATAAACTCTAAAGTTGAACATACCTCTGCGGGGTGATGGTGTTGACGTAGCGGCGGAAGAATATGAACGTCTCTCGGGGTCTCCGCACACACCTCACGTCAAAGCGTCGGGGGAATGGAACGCCGAGAGGAGTCTCCACGTCAGGCACTGGAGCAAGCCTTGGGAAGTAGGCGTAGACCCACAACTGCAGGGCAAATATTAGTACGCTTATCCAATAAAGCAAAATGCAGAATAAAGCAGAAATGGTAGAACCGTGTGTTGTGCAGTGTATTGTGCAGAGTGTACGGTGTGTGCACTGTACAGTCAGTGCAAAGCAGAGTATATGTGTGCCATGTGTGCAGTATACAGTCAGCGTGCAGCAGACCGCAGGGTGTGCAGTGTACAGGGTACAGAAAATGTAAAGTAGAAATGTAAAAGAGGAAGAAGATGTACCTCCCAAGCTCGCCAGTAGCCTCCGATCAACTGCCCGCTGCATCGAGAGGATGAACTCATATAGCCATAGAGGGTGGCCAAGCCTGAGCCACTCCATTCATAAAGACGGATCCTCGTCACGTCCACCAGAGCGCTCAACAAATAGAGGGGCACGGTGTTCGCCCGGTCGGCGAAGAGGGTCGTCCCCAACAAGAGCATAAGGAAGCCGCGTGCATACTGCTCCACCTCCTCTGGAGCCATCGGAGCCTCCTTAGCTAAGGCTGGCTGAATCCTGAAGTGGTCCTCGAACCACGAGTATCTGACAAAGCCTGGACGAGCAAGAGGCGGTAGGTTGCCAAGTAAGTACATCTGAGCGGCCTCCCACTCATCCATGTCTGTGTCAAAGGGGATCGGATCACCCCTTACCTCGATGCCAGTGAGCATCGAAAAGTCATAGGGAGTCATCGTCATGTCTCCCGTGACAGAGAAGTGGAAGGAGTCGGTGGTGTCCTACCACCTCTCCACCAGAGCGACAAAAAGAGGCCTGCTCACGGTAAGGCGTGAGAGTCCTCTGCAGAAGATGCTGAAACCGGCCTGATCAACAATATGGCAGACCGCGTCCGGTAGCTCTATATACCATCCACGGGCCATGACATTCCCATACCCCCGGCAGGTATGGGAATCCCCCAGTATTCAAAAACAACAGTTGCGAAGCAATATTCAATATACGGTTTTGAAGAATATTCAGTACAGACATAGCGTGCGTGCACGTGTTCAGATTCAAACTGACATCGGGTGCCGGTGTGCTCCCAGTGAACTACAATATATGATGTGTCAGTGTGTTTGAGTGGTTCAGAGCAAGTGCAGTGTGTGTGCATGTGTTCCAATTCAAACATATATCAGTGCAAGCGTGTTCACAGTCAACTACAGCATATGATATACCGGTGTATCCGAGTCAGACAGTTAAAGGCAGAATCGACTATGGCAGTTGAGTATTCTACTTTGCAAAAAATGAAACCGGGGAAAGAATATACCTCGGAAGCGCCATGTGAAAAGTGTGTCTCGGGCTCACGCAGAAGCAGCTCCGCTGGCACCCTCCTGTCAAAGCTCCTGAACTGGCGAAGACCGTCAGGAGGCAGCTCGTGAATCGTCGGCTGTAGATCGCCGGATCGAATGGACGGACTCTAAGAGGCAAGAGCTCGGCCTCTGGGTTCATATCTACCTCCGAGGGAGCCCCACCTCCTAGAATATCGTCTGCCATCTCGAAGAGAATGTGGAAACCGGGTGAGAACAGGAAAGGTCAACCCCGGGAGGGTGGAAAATGGCCGGAAAAGCCGAAATGTGGAAAAGGTACAGAGATCGAGATGAACTCAAGGGAAACAAGCCCCGAGTGGCGGAAATCGAAAAAGAGACACCGAAACGAAGATTTGTTCAGTTCAAAGCGTTCGAAATGCGAAGGTATTCGCGAATCGGACGACGAAACGGGAGCTAAAACCGAGGAAAACGGGAAAATAAAGGAGGAAAAATAGTCTAGAGGAAAAGAGGAGGAGATTTCAAGCAACAAGGAATGAAGAAAATAGGGTTTAAACCCCTATTTTATAAGACTCGTGGCTGAAAGACCAAACTGCCCCGATTCAGGCATGTTTGGCTGGTCGGCCACACTGTTGGCCGGTCGGCCAAATAGGTGGCCGATGGAAGTTTTTGATGGCCGAGGGACAGCCGGTGATCTCCTCCAGTGGCCAGTGAGCCTCCTACACCCTTGTTTGGGTCAGATGTGTGGTTTGGGGCCTTCATTGCTCAAGACAGTGCAAGAAAGTGCGTTTCCGAAGCTCAACCGGTCTCCGTTTTGACCTCAGACCGTGTTTTCTGTACATAGCACTTGAATATGGGTGCGGTGTATCCTTTTTGTATCCTTTTATCTCTTCCAAGATTCGAAAGTTGTCCCACATGCGTTGTTTTACAATGCTTTGACGTGAGCGCGCGTTAAGTTATACGCGCACGACTTGCATTATTATGCATCCAGTTACGGTCTGGCGAGACCTTAAATACGCCCGGTCTAGGAGACCTTAAATCCTCTGAAGGTGCAAAACCTTCGGTGCTTGCATGACTGCATGCGTTGTAGCACACATCATCCCTCGCATCGTTATGCCTATCTACATGCGTTGTAACGCGCACAATTTGCATCGTCATGCATTCTTCCCCAGCATTTGGTCTAGGAGACCTTAAATCCTCTAAAGGTGCAAGTCCTTCGGTGTTCGTCGTGCCCGAACGGCTTTTGGTAAGTTGCATTGTCATGCATCTCAAGCGACACGCGTTGTCGCGTATTCGAGTTCACATGCATTGTCATGCATTTCAACCGACTCGCGTCGTCGCACATTCGAGTTCACATGCATTATCATACATTTCAAGCGATGCGCGTCGTCGTGCATTCGAGTTCACAAGCATTTCGAGCGACATGCGTGGTCACGCATTCAAGATCATATGCATTGTCATGCATATCAAAAGACGTGCGTTGTCACGCATTTGCATCATCATGCATCAACATGCGTCATTTGCACTTTCAAAACAAAAAAAAAATCATGCATTATCATGCATTTTCAAAAGAAAAACAAACAAAAAAGAGCAACATGCATTGTCATGCATTTTCCCTTTCATGCACTTTTCATGCATTTCAAAAAACAAAACAAAAATAAATAGTGCATATGTCATGCATACATTGTAATTAGTGCATATGTCATGCATTCACTGTAAATAATGCATATGTCATGCATTACATTGTATATAGTGCATATCTCATGCATTCCCTTGTATATAGTGCATATGTCATGCATATTACTGTAAATATTGCATTTACGTCCATCCATTGCATATTATATAAATTGCATTGTAGCTTGCATGCATCCACTGCATCACATCCATCTATGGCTTGCGCCTTTCCATGTTGAGCTTGGTCTGGTATGTGCACGTCGAAGCACAGTTCTGCATGTGTACGCGCCTATTCCACTGCTAGTATTGTGGTTTGAGGGTTGTGGCACCTTTTCTGTGTTAGACGCGGTTTGTTTGTGTACATGCCTTTCCTAGACAAGATTTGGTTTGGCCTGCGTACCTTATCCATTGTATCCTACCCATCCAGTGCATATTGTATATATTGCATTGTAGCTTGCATACATCCACTGCATCACATCCATCTATGGCTTGCGCCTTTCCATGTTGAGCTTGGTTTGGTATTTGCCTATACTTTTCGCGTTGAAGCACAGTTTTGCATGTGTACGCGCCTATTCCACTACTGGTATTGTGGTTTGAGGGTTGCGGCACCGTTTCTATGTTAGATGCGGTTTGTTTGTGTACATGCCATTCCTAGGCAAGATTTGGTTTGCCCTGCGCGCCATATCCATTGTGTATATTACATTGTAGTGTAATTTTGTTGCGTCTAGCATTTAGGATCATGTTCTTTCGTTAGCGGGTCATTCCCCACTTTTGTCATCCCACCCAATTACTTGTTCTTGTGTCCGTCTACATTACTCATAGTTCTGCATGTGTGCGTGCCTATTCCACACTGTTGATATTGTGGTTTGAGGGTTGCGGCACCTTTTCTATGGTAGACGGACTTTGCATCTCCATCATCTCTATGACATTTGTGTGATTTTGAACTGCTTATGATTTGATCATGTTTCAAATACATTGCATATCATTTGCATTGTTTCGAAAACATTGCATATCATTTGCATTGTTTATACATAGTTTTGTATATATTGCATTAGCATTTTGCATTCATTTCGCATTGTCATGCATGATTGCTAACAATATTGCACCTGTTGAGTTCTCTTTCTCTTTCAGGCACGATATTGTATATACGGTTCATTTGAGGCTGGTGCAACCAGACGAATCGGGCAGGTATTGTATTCTCCGAGTGAGACATATCGAGAATTACATAATTCTCTTACATCCTTTCTACATTGTAATGTAGTTGAATTTGTGTTTGATTGCTTAAAACTGTCGCATGTTATGCTTCGTTACAGCTTTCTTTGCATGATCATAAGTTATGTTAGGCTTCTTGCATTATCAGTTGCATTTTGACCCTGCCTTCGGGCGCATATCTTTGCTTGTCTTGCATACTTTGTCTAAGTCTTCGGCCTTGTCAAAAATGGGTCGTCTCTGGGCTTTGACATTCACTTCCGTCATTCTTATGACTTTCAAGTTCTGTCAAAGAGGGGCAACTCTAGACACCCCATTTTTGACCGTCCTCAAGACTTGGACGTCACCGTTTGAACACTCGGTGATCATCCACGTTTGTGTTCGTCTTGAGTTCCCGGAGGTCTCGGCCACGCGCCTTGCCTCAGGATCTCTCGACTCGACTGTTTTGTGTTTGGTTTTGCACCAAACACTTGTGTTTTGCCTTGGAGGGGCAAGGAATGGCTTAGAGCCATCCCCACACATCACCGGCCATGGCTTGAGGCCACTGGCCAGTGTTTTGTTGCCATCGGCCAGATGTTTGGCCGTTCGGCACTCTAGTTGGTCGGTCGGCCATTTATTTTATCAAAATAGCATTTTTGGCAGGCCGATCAGTGTGCATCTGCTTTTGCAGATATTTTTATGCCAGTTGTGCTAGCTGGCATACACCTTTTCCCCCCTCCATACACGTGTATGGAGGGATTTCACTCTTGCCAAGCTTGTTTTGTAAGCTTTGCAAGAGTGATCTTCTATAAAGAGGAGGCCTCTCCTCCCTCCTCTAGGGTTACAAAAAATCCCAGGGGAGCTCTGGTTCTAGGGTTAGCATAGTGTATCTATTCTATCTCTATTTCTCCCACTCTTTTGCTCTAAGTGTGTGTTTGTCCTTACTATTGCACACAAACACCTACCATTACACCTTAACTTGGTTGTTGAGGCATTGGGGGGTTGTCCTTGAAGTTTTGAGCTAGTTTGGAGCTAAGAAAGCTGCTGAAGTGATCCTTGTGAAGAAGGTCTTCAAGGGTAAGATTCTTGCCCCTTTTTTACCCCATCTTTGCATAGTCTTTTTGCCTACCTTTCTTGCTATTTTAGGCTTAGTTTATAACATATAAAATTCTCATTTTTACCTGCTTAAAATAGTTGTTTAAGGTTGCTTTGAGCTTTGGGGTTATTTGGCCCCTCTTAGGCCTTGTTAGGCCCTATTTTTGTGCTATTTTGGTGAGCTCCGGGACCACCTTGTTTAGGCCTCCTCACCACTGAAATCTTGAGGGATTTCAGTGGTGAGGATGGTGGTTTAAGGTCCCAAGAAGGAGAGGGCCACCCGCTCTCCTTGTTGTCTTCAATATGTGCCATTTAAGCCTCATGTGTGAGCAACATTTTTGAGACCATGTTGGCCATGTTTCAGTAGGTATTTGGTAGTATTTTGCCATGTTTTACCTCTGTTTTTACTTGGTTTAGACACACCATGCTTTCCTTGCATACTTGTCTTGTAATGCCATGTTTTAGCCTTAACATGCTTTGTGAAGCTTTTACGCTTGTGTTAGCATGCTAAAGGTCGGTTTTCGGTCATTTGGGTCATCCATGCTTTTCTTTGTATAGTTACCATGTAATTCCCCTTGTATGCCTTGAGCATTGACCCCTCTAACATGCCATCCTTGCTTTGTTTCAGTGGTTTGGAACCACTTGTCATGCCATTTCAATCCATTTAGCATGCTTGTATGCTTGCATTTGGTGTTCCTTCAAAGCCTTAAAGAGTTCATGTTTAATGCTCCATGAATGTGCCATTGCGTATGCCATCATGTGTAGGCCTCTAGGATGCTACGTCGTTGTGTTTTTGGCTTAGTTTTAGCATGCTAAAACTCTGATTTTGGCCATTCAATTCATGCCATGTTTGGTTTTGTTAAGGGTAGTACAATACCTCTTTGGTGAGCCTTAGATCTCGGACTTTGCTTGCATGCTTTCATTGCCTTGTTTAGATTGATTTGACATCATTTTATAACATGATTTCAGAGTTTATAATGCACGCCATATGCCCATGATGTTCTTCTTTTAAGTGTGCTTAAAAGTTGTCTCTATATGCCTAAGTGTTGGACCTTGTATGCATGCATGTTTGTATGTGTTTTGGCCCTCATTTCTATGGCTTTTGGCCACTGTTTTGGGCCTAGTTGAGAGCTGCCCAAATTAGTCTAAGTCCTCTCCCACTCTTTACATGTTGTTACATGTCTTACACTTTGCATGCTTTAATTGCATCATGTCTTGCATGTCCATTAACCTTGTATGTTGTTGCATACTTGGCCCATCACATGCTTGTTTGTGTGCTTCAACATCCGTATTACATCTTGTATGTTTGTTGGCTAGCATTGATGCTTTATCCCTTGTGTGTTTGTTTGCATTGTCATGTTGCATACTAGCTCACATGCCTAGGTTGCATGGCATTGGCATGCATGCTTTGCCTCTTGAATTGAGTATGATAGAGGTTGAGCTCATTGTTTGTTTGTGTGCATTTCATCCCACATTGAAAATGCATACTTGGTTCTTGGGCCATCACGCATTGAAATGCGCGATTGGTGGTCCGGGAATCGAGTACCATGCCCCTTTGAGTCATGAATATGATAAGGAGTGTGGTTGGTGCAAACATTGCTTGAAATGCATTGCCATGCCTTGTTTTTCCCTCTGCTGCTGTCAAAACAGATTCTGCAGGAAGCTTTGGCCGGTCGACTACACCAAGTGCCGATCGACCATTTATGGATGGCCGATGGCTCCATGGATGGTCGATGACCACCCTTCCATGGCCGGTGACCATTCCCCTTGGCCGGTGGTGTTCCACAATGTCCAGAGAGTGTTCCTTGGGAATTGTGCCATTTTCAGAGGAGCAAAGCAGGGAAAACAGAGGCAACTTGTGCATGGTGGCGAATTTCTGAGAGAAACCGAGCGTGCATGCATTGGACCCTCTTCCCGAGGCTGATTTTTACTGCTTAATTAGCTTAGTTAATTTGCTTAACTAGTTAATTGTCTGTAATATTTAATTAGCTTATAGGTTAATTAAATAGTATTATTCTTTTGGTCCCTCCGAGCGAGGGCGAATTTGTAATAAGTGTGGGTGCGTGTGTGCATGTTTTCCAACCCCTACTTCTTTCTCCCTTTTACTTACCTGCTTTGATGGTTAGTGTTAGGGCACATTTAATTTAGCATACCTTATGCTGTGCATGCGTGCATCATTCATCAGTCTTGCATGCACCAGGCTCGGCGCATCATGCTAACTGCATAGTATTTCGAATTCCAAACTTGAATCCGTGCATCAAAATTGTTGTATTTCACATGTCATCCTTAGATTAGCCGAGCCTATTCTAATGACATTTTGTATGCGATGCATTTGCCATTTTTAAACTAGGATCATGCATGATTACTAACTAGTTCATTGTTTTGGCACGGAGTACGATGTAAGTATTTATGCTTTAGCATCTCGCATGAATGTGAATGTTAACATGGCAGCATGCCTACCATGCGGTTATATGCTTACATGATATTACTGCTTGAATGCCTGTGGGTGAAGGTTGGATTGTTTGAGTTGGAACAACTCATTGAAATCTGTGTTTTAGCCTACTCGTGAGTAGCGAATTTCAAATCATTTTCAAATAAACGGATATGCGATGCGTTTTTTCAAATTAGGCGATTTAGTCTATACTTGTTTTGCTGCGCGCATCACATAGTAATTCTAAGCTAATTAACTGGAATAAGAACGCATGTGTTTTCAAAACTAGATATCATGGTTCGTAGAGGCCGATCTTTGGATCGAGCGAGAGGGGTTGCTCATAGCTGACCTTCCCCAATCGTACCCAAGTTCCCGAGCCGAGGCAACTTTGGTGATGACGGACACATGGCCTTAGGCAAACGAGTCAGGGTTTCCTAAATTTCCCTAAAATAAAATATTTAGGTGGCGACTCTGTATCTGGCAAAGCAGTCCATGTTTAGCACTTCTTTACAAAAATCTGTTTTCCAAAACGATTTGCCAGATTTGGACTCTTTGGTGATTTATCAATCTCACATTGCACATTGTGAGATCAGATTAAGAACCGACACCAATCGAGTCCGAATTGTAGCATGGGGCCCAAGGGCGCATCTACAACACAACAAAAATACCTCTCACAACTGAGGATTCTAGCAACTGCTCTAGCACGGTAACAGCATACACGCGCTCCTGTGGCCCCTCATTGACTTGCTCCCATCTTGGAGCATAGGCCTGTTGTACTGACTAACTCGAAGCGGCTCCCGTATTAACTCATGAAGCTTGGACTGATTGAGCCTGCTGGTGGCTCTGAGTCTGCCTCGACCCTGATGCGCTAGATGCACCTCCCAACTGTGGTCAAGGTCTCTTCATATGCCCCGGCTGACCACAATGATAACAATTAAACCCTTGACCTTTATTCTGAGATTGAGACTAACTTTGAGATCGGTTAGGTGGTGGTACTATTAACTTCCCTCCTCCCTTCTATGGGCATGAGAAGGCTTTGTGACCCAGTTGGCCACACTTGAAACACGGGAAGCTACTCGATACACTTTTTCCCGAACCCACACTAGGCAAAGGAAAAGTGGATCTAGACTGCTGTGGTTCGGACTGGGATGGATAGGTGTTCCTGCTTTTCTTGTTCTGCCTATAGTCTCCTTGAGACTCTTGGCCCCTAGACCTCGAACTCCGAAGCCTCTCCTCCTCGGCTTGTATGGAAATGGAAATTTCTACGTGTGTCTCCATCTCTACAAGATGACCATATTCCCAAATCATATTTCTAACAAGCTTGAACATAATTTTTGCTTTCAATTTCTTTTCAAATTCAATTCAACGGTGCTCTTCGTTTGCCACCAACTCTGGTGCAAATATGGACAAACTAGAGAAGACCGCCTTAAATTCAGCCATAGGCATGTCGAGTTGTTTGAGGTCTTTAAACTCTTTGCCTCAATCTCTCCCTAGCAATGGGAGGTATGTGCTTATCTTGGAAAGCAACTGCAAAGGCTTCCCATGTCGGCTCCACTCTACCCTTGGGATATGTCCACCATTGACCCGCGTCTCCCTTAAGGTAATAACTCGCTAGAGTCACTCTTAGTTCACTATCTTCGATGTGAAGCATCTCAAATGTCTTCACAGTTTGTTCTAGCCACTCATCCGCTTTCTTGGGCTCGGGACCACCATGGAAGTCATCCGGTTAGGCCCGCACGAACTCTCTAGTAAGGAAACTCGTTCTTGACTCTGTGGTGTTCTCTCGGGCTTGATTCTCCACCTTCAACAAGTTCATAGACTCTCTTAAGGCCCTTGCCATTTTTTGAGCTAGGGTCCCCATTGCGGTTTAACCCACATGTCTCGGGATTCTCGCCTGCCCCATTTCTTCGGCCACATTAGCTTGGTCGGACTCTGCTGTGCATGCGTGCATCATTCATCAGTCTTGCATGCACCAGGCTCGG